>JAPMOR010041519.1:219094-236741 GCA_026543865.1 Argiope aurantia | reverse complement strand
ATATATATATATATATATATATATATATATATATATATATATATATAATTGAGTATTGAGTATGTAGTTATGCTTGCGTTTCTTAGATTAAAATTTGTATATGGTCAGATTCTTCTATTGTTGATGATTAATGTATGTAGTGCTCGGGGTATAAATACAAAAAGAAAAGTTTATTTTATTGTACAAAAGGTATATTTTATATAAGGAATATTTATGGTATTTCTAACCAACATTCATTTGTACATAGTTTTAGTAAGAAAGCTGCTTTTTAGCGATGCCATGAGAAATATTCTAAAAAGATTTATGTATTTAAATTTTTACAACCTGAAGCCGGAGAAGATTAATTACACTGAAAGGAAACATATAGATTCGGGTTTTTTTTTTTTTTTGAACTTTAAGGAGCACCCATGAAAGTCTCGGGCTATATAGCAATATACAAACGTTGTTTTATTTAATCTAATTAAAAATATGTAAATATGTAAATTATTGGATAAACTGATTTCTGTAAATTGTAATTGCACATTTCCCAAAGTATTCATATTCCACTAATTCAAGTAACTCATTCTTAATTGGAAATTGAGTTATTCCCTCATGATGATCGTCAGTTTTCAATATACCTTCAACAATGTTTACTTATCAACAGATGATAAGCTAACACAATGATGAGTGTGTTGTTCCGCAAATGATAATTATCAACGAATAATGTGAATTATTAAAGAATCAGACGGTTATGAATTATTCAGAATCGAAATTTAATTTTACCGAACAAGAAGTTAACTGGGGTTATTACAGTATTACAATTTTTCCAAAAACGTTTGTTTGAAACAAACATTTAACCCTTTTCAGCGTTATAGTTACAAAAAAAAAAAAAAAAGAACAATGTTAGAATTTATTATAAAAAAACTTTACAACCGAAAATTTTCTAATAAAGTAGTGTTGTTTCCTTTCGGAACTATAGATGGCAGCATGATTGAATACGACTAATTTTATTTAATTTTATATTTAAAATATTCTATTTCATGAAATTTAATACGTTTTTTTTTAAATTTTAGAGATTCTAATTCTTAGAAAATCAATCTATTATAATCCTGTAATACTCTTGAGGTATTAATTTATGATTTTATATAAGTATAAAAGTATTAATTTATGATTTTATATAAATGTATAAAAAATGGGGGTCCCGAAAGTGTCCAGATATGGGCATCTCACTCTAAGCAACATTTTGAAATTCTGCGCTTGATAAGTGCAAATTCGTGCAGAAAGTATGTTCACTATGTGAAACGTAAGATTCCTTTACGTGTGAGGCAAATAGATATTGCTACCTACTTCGAATAATTTCTTTGAAAATCTTGAAACATTTTCAGCTTTTAGAATTTTTGTTTAAATATTTTAAGTTTTAATAATTTAAATATTATTATTTTTCATTTTTGCACATCAGTTTATTAATTGAAATTTTTAATTAATATCTACGTTAAATTGAAAAGATGTTTATTTCTCTTAACATATATTAGAAATACTTTAGAGTAATTTTTGTAGAAGATATGTAAAATTGTGTATTTTAAATATTTTAAACAGTTTAAATTTTTTAGACTATAAATAAAAACAAATTAAGATGTTTACAAATTTAAGATGTACATAATTATTGTTATTTCATAACGAATTTATGAATCATTTCTGAAGATTTTCTTAAAAAATTTAATTGCTCTAGATAGGTGGTATGCGTAAATGAGAACATCACCCCTCCCCACTTCCTATATTCTTCAAAAGATAGTTAGTTGGAAAAAAACGTAACATAAAGTCTATGTTTAGACTATCCACTAATTCAAGTCATTGTGGGGTTTTTTAAATTATATTTCAAAGTTTTAATAACCAACGTCGGGAAGGGTTTTTAAGTGACTTCTATAACTAAAGACATTCTTTAATAGCGAATTCAAAACGTAGATGAATTTACAATAATAAACATACAGTAGCCACACATTTCAGAAAGTTGTAAAAAAATATCCAATTATCAATGAAATTAGAAAAATATACTCGATACTTTTTTATGTCATTTAAATTTAATTTTTTAAAGTTTATACCAAATAATTTTTATTTAAATGTGATTTTTCCCCCTCGAAAAATGAAAATGGGAACCAAGAAAAAAAATGTCACAGAGGTGACTTCTTTTCTTGAACGCCAACACATTTTCGAACAAATTCGCACACAAAAAAAATTATAATTACAAGATATTTTTATTATTTTATTTTTATATAATGCTCTATTTTAAATATTGTTTAAGTTTTATTTTATTTTATTTATTTCGCAAAAATGTTATATTTTTCTTAATCATAAGTCAATAATAAGCGATATTTGAAAACTAATTTATCCCATCAACAAAAAGTAATATTTATCCCATTGGATTAGTCATTTTGTGATGAAATATTTTTAAAAGGGGAAACGAATCCGTATCAAGAAGTGATCATCTGGAAATAAAACTCATTAAGAATCAGTGTTAGAGTTTTGTAAAATGTTTCCTAGAATTTAGCTAAACAGCCAACGCGGAAATCAATTGGCATGCATGGGCTCCTGCCAGAAAGAGAGCAAGAGAGAGAGAGAGAAAGATCGGGTATTCGTTCGAGAAATGAATCATAAATAAGCATCTTATTAAAGGAAGTACCAAATAAATAAGTAGCATCTTGTTTACAGAAGAATAAGTTTAACATTTTTCGTTGTGACTGGCATTTAATGGAGTGGCGTACGAAGATGAGGAACTTCTTATAACTATTTCAAGTGAACTATCCTTCACTTGAAATAATGAAAGACAGAGGTAAAGGTGTTTTTGTATGGTTAAGTAATTTTATGTTTATTAATGGACAATTTTTTTTCATAAATTATTTTTAAGAGATAATTTTAAAATTATCATCCCTAAATTTGTGGATTGGATTCAACCTCCTATTTTTTTTATCAAGAGACACTCAGTTTATAATGCTCGTCTCTGATGTTTGTATAACTGACTAGAAGTTGTAAAAACACCTCTGAATTTAAATCCAACCGATCACATTTTGGAAATTTATGAAGACTAGAGTTCGAAAATATGGCATTAAAGAGAAATATGAACCAGAAAACAATGCAAGAAAAATGATATTGGCGTAGAAATAGGAAAATAACTACTGTAATCAATGTCTAAACGTTTAAAACTTGTTGTGGCTGCTAGAAAATATCCAATTAAGTACTAAAGTTATTAAAATATTATTATATTCATTGAGTTATACGTTTTTTCTTCAAGTGACCGATGACATCTGTAGAGTACTTTTTGGTTAAGTTTTGATTGACGATTTTCCGAAAAATAAATTTGTATTCAAAATGCTTTGTATAGTTATGTTAAATTTCGCGAAATTAAGCTTTGAATAGTGAAGTTATCCAGCTTCATTTGTAGATAAAATACTATTTCGGTAACTATGCAAGTCCTTTTTTGGGAGGCATTGTTTATAAACTAATGAATTACTGAAATACATAGTTTAATGTTTGTGTGCCAGCAATAAAATGAACACTGTGTAATATCTATAAGAATACATTGAATAAATATATCTAAAAACACTTACCACCATTGCATATAAAGAAATGGGCCTTAACTGGAAGTAATTTCTTGTTTATTTGAAATTTTCCCATGTTTTCTAATGCCTAAGATGTAAAACTGCATTAGAATTGGAGAAATCTTTGGAGTGATTTTAAAAGAAACGTTTAAAAAAAGGAGTTGAACATATGATAATGTCTTAGATATACTCTATTTATATTTTGTTTACTTCGTTTCTTTATTGCGATGCAAATATAATGGGTTCAAAAATGCATTTAATATCGTCGCAACTATAACGGGTTCAAAAAATCATTTAATATAGTTTATACTTACACGATGAGTGTGAGCATAAACGCAGTAACTAATACAATAAAAGAATATTGTTACAAAATATAATTAAAATATTTTGGAAAATTTATTCAAATTAAAGAAAATAATTGTAAACTTAAGTGATTTTGACATCATTGAAAAGCTTAGTTTTTAAATTTTAAGTAATATAAAAATAATTTAGGACAATTATATGATCCAAAGTTAAAATATAATGTTAAAATTTCGATTAATTTTTCAATTGGAAATTTTAAATTACTCTAACTTAGTGAGCGCTTACAACACAGAAAAATAAATACAGTAAAAGTACCGCTTATACATCTCACATGTAAATCTCGTTTACATTTATACGCCGTTTCATTTCAGTTCTAATTCATTTGTCGTCATTCTAATAATACGATATTTTATTTATACGACGCAAAAGATGCAAAACTTCAATTATACGTTTTCTCCTCTTATTTCTATATTACTTTTGAGAAGTATGTGAATAGTGATATCGATATCATAACTCTTAAATAATAGATGATTTAATAGATGGTAAATTTTCTGCTGCTAATTTAAGTAATACTGAAGGGAAAGAATATGAAATGGATCATTGAAAATTGATCTGTATCTTATTATATGGATGCTGCCTGGCAGAAATTACCCATTCATTTCTACGTTACTTTTGAGAAGCATGTGAACATTAATATTGATATAATATCTCTTAAATTATTCATAATAGATGAATTAATAGTTGCCATATTTCTTATTGCAAATTTAAGTAATGAAGAAAAAGAATGTGAAATTGATTTGTATCTTATTCTAAGGATGATGGCTGGCAGAAAATTACCCATTCGTTTTTACATCATTTTTAAGAAGTACGTGAACTGTGATATCGATACCATAACAAACTGTTAATAATAGATAATTTAATAGATGACGAATTTTCTACTGCTAATTTAAGTAATGAAGAAAAGGAATGTGAAATTGATCGCAGAAAATTGATCTGTATCGTATTATACGGATGATGGCTGGTAGAAAATTATCGAAATCGGCAACCGGCCATCGAAATTTCACTCTGCATTTCTCGGAGAAAGGACATCATAACTGAAGCATCTAAGTTTGGGTGAAATAGGGATATTGTGATTCGTGGCCCACTGAATTAGTCGCTGCACGATGTTTGTTATTGTTCAGAATAAATCAAATACAGAAGTGTGTGATTCTGTAGTTTCGGAAAGAAAAATCTACTCACTAAATTTATAAAAACTTCTTTAAATATCCAGTTTAAACTCAATCTGAAAATTTCAACCATTCAAAAAGCATGAAGTTTGTAGCTTACTGTCAAGATAAACTAAAATTTACTACACAAACCTTAATAGTAAATTTCAAAAATAAAAACAATTATTGCAATGCTTTAAATAAATATAACGTATCTACAATACTAGATATTATTTGATGAGCACAAAGCTACTTTTTAAGAGGGAGTATTTGTTATTAAAAACAACCATAGTTTTTGCCTCTATTTTAGAATTTAAAGAAAGGCTTGTAAATTAAATCAAATAGCTACCATTTTATATTTTTAAAACGTGCCTCTTAGTAAATCAGCTGTAGGAATTTAAAATTAAAACATTAAAGAAAATATTTGAAAAAAACATATTTTCTGAGCATTTTTATCTAAAATATCTTATTTTTATATATATTTTAAAAATGAATTCTCCTATGTTTATCAGAATATAGAAAATGCATGCTTTATAATTAAATATATATTTGGTATCCTGGTTATATTATAAATATTTATATACATTTATTTTGTTGATTATTATTTATATCTTATTATCATTGTTAAAACACAAACAAAGTATCGACAAAAATTGCTTACTTGCTAAAAATAGATACGAAGATGCTTTACAATAGAATGATTTGATTCTTCAAACTGCAGAATTAACTCATATTCCACGCAAGCCTGATTTGAAAATCATCTACACTATTAATATGCTGATCACGAATTCCGAGAACAAGTCGCATCCGAAATCCTTCTATTTCGTTCACGGAACTGTTTACCTCCGTCTGGAACAAACCGCCTCATTTAGAAAATACTAGTTTAGAAACAAGCCTGGAGACAAATTATATAACAACCTGTAATTTTTAAACAACCTTAACCTTCTGCTTCCCGATTTTTGTATTTGCTTCATAATGTAGAAATCTCCGAACAAATACGTTGGATGCAGAACTAGAATGTTCCTAAAAGCATCGTTTCGTTACGGAAATTTTATTCTTTGAGATATTATTCAAAGGTTTAGAGATCAGCGACAAAAATAAATTTTATCGTTACTTCTACATTTCCTTGTCATCATTAATTTATCTAACCAAAATTAACTGATAGGAGTCTTTTTGTTTCCCATTGATTCAGTTGCATAATGTATAGATAAAAAAAAGAATCTTCTGTACTCATATCTGATATCAGAAATTCCGGAATATATAAAAAAAAATTTATAACTTTGGCGCGTGAAAGAAATAACAAAGACTTTATGTTCTTGCTTATATAACAAGCGACAAAAATTTTTAAGGACTTCGAATAATGTGATATAGTTTTTTACTGCTTGTTTGCATACTGAATACTGATAAAACAGCAATATGTAATGAAGTCTTATCGGTCAAAGTTGGGTCATATTTTTTGGTATTTCAGTGGATAATCATAATTCGAAACGACTTTCTAACCGTAGATTTTCCAAAAATGTTTCATTTTTCATAGAACCTATCGTAAATGATAAAAAAAAAAGATGCCTGTCATCATTACAAGTTTGTCACAGATTCCTAGCAGATACACCTATTTGCTTGAAAGATACGCACATGTATACTTAGTAGATACGCATGTTTGGCCGATTTCTATGATTACATCTATTTGCTATTGTAAATTTTTAAAAAAATTACCGTCATAACAATGATAATTTCCCAATTAAGAATTATAATATTAATTTTATAATAATGGAATAATAGATGGTAATAAATAATTATAATTACCTGTTTGATATTTAATCGAGGAAATTAATTATGGTCACGTTTTGAAGAAATCCAGTTAGGCCAAGACCTTCGGCAGAAAAGAAAGTCTGTTTTCTCGAAGGTCATGGTTAAGTTCGGTTTGATAAATATTTATAAATCATAAAAATGATTCTTAAGTTCTACAGGGTAAATCGCTGGTTCTAAAGCTAATAGCATGCAGTTATTTGCCGTAACATTATTTAACAAACGAATAATTCAACTGTTTTTTTTAACATTTTTTTTATGTCAATCAACTGTTTTTTTAATATTATCAATCGAAAAATTTTAGCACCATATTTTAATAATATGAGCGAAAAAAATTGATTTTAAACTAAGATAGAATACAAAATAAATAAATGGCATTTCAAAAATACAAAAGCAGATTGGAAAGGTCAAAATAATTGTTTCATGATGGTTTGTGCAATTGGTAAAGGTAAGCATTGATAGAAGATATGAAAAAATATTTAAAGTAGACAAGTAAAGTAAACAGTTTTCTGACTAACTTAGCGTAAGTAGTCGAAAATGTTATTGTCAGCAATAATGCTCAAACAAAATGCAACAAAATTCGCTGAAATAATGAATTTTAGTTTTTGATGTTGATACACTATTCTTCACACTGACAAAGCAATTTCATGCGCATTTTCAGCAATAATTTATAGCTAGGTTGTTAGATTTTCATTTAATTCAATGATAGTTTCATAAATCAAGTCTTTTTTGAATTTTCCATCGCATCTGTCAGATAAACAATGAAGAATATTGTCCTGTTATAAGATCGGTGCAAAAGGATTTTCTGCAGCAGAAAAAACGCTACTTGCGCCAAATACAGAATTATAGTGACCAAGAAATCTTCAGTCACCGATTTGAAATGAAATAGCATCATTCTCTACGTATTAGTGAAGATATTTTTATATCAATATATGCATTAATGAAAAAAAATCTTAAATTTTTTTTTAATTTCATTCTTACATTTGGCAATTGCATAATCATTAGTTTGGGAATATTTTACTTTCAAACAGACACATTATCAATATCAACAAATTTGTATCGATTATTTATGCATTTAATATGTTATGTGCCATGTTAATCAACAGTGATTGTTCTATCAGGCAGCGTCATACACGGGTGTCTGACTTTTCTTTTCGCTCAGTGAAAATATAATTTTGGTTCAGATTACATTAGTCATTGTTGACTGACAATATAAATTTGAAAAATTATTATAATAAATACTAATCTGGAGATCGCGAAATAATGTAACCAAATGCATTCAAATCTTGTATTATAATTTTGCATAAATCGTTGGTTGTCAATATATCATAGAGATTGGATATTGCAAGTAGACGAAAAAGTCGTCTAAATAGGCTTCGCGTGCACGTGGTATAACACCTATATCTTTTTGTGGATATAATTTTGAAAATTTATCGCTTTTTTATAAATAAGGCAAAGCAAAAATAATAATGAAAATAAATTTTATTAGTAACAATTTAACATTCAGTAACAAATCATTCACAATATGAAGATAGTTTATACGAATTATATATTTGGTCCATACAACACTAAAGAACATCAATAACATATATTGACCAATGCGAAAGGTCTCCCTGCCCTTTTCTTGTGCACAAATGGTGTTGTCATATTCATGCTTCTTAGTAGTAGCATCTTCTTAGTAGATAAATAAAAAACACCGAAATATTGTTAACCTTGTTCATTTTTCTGGAGTTTCAGACTGATTACGAATCATTATATAGTTGATTAAGGAATTAATAACCCCAAAAGCAAAGGATATAATTCCTGTCCAGAATAATGTTGTGCGTCCACCAAAAGTTCGAAATCCGTAACCACCAAGTAGGCTTCCAGTTGCCACTCCTTTAAAGAATAAAATATCGATTATAATTCAGAAAGAAATGAGATTAAGGTAAGTAATTGGTTTTAATTTGTGAGATTTTCTGTGTTTCTGTTTGGATGAAATCAGTCACCAAGGAGTTTCTCAGTCTCTGTCTGTTTGTGAATACATTAAATAAAAAAAATTGCAGTTTTGTATCAAATTTTATACAAATCAGTCAGCTGATTTCTTCTCAGTATATTTATTCTTAATGTATGTCAATGCTATTATTTAAAAGCCTAATAAGCTAATATGCAACTGCCATGTTGTTTTTGACACCAAAATTGTCGATCTGCATTAAAATTTGAGCCCAATCAGTAAAAAACTAGTTTTTTTTTTTCCTTATTAAAAAGCGCTTTTTGTACACTTTCGAGTATCCGGTTCGCGACTATCCGCCTGGTTTTTCAAAAATTACAAATAGTTAGTTTTGACTCTTATCTTAGGGTTACTTTTTTATATCTGTGTGTCGTTTATCAATGAAAAATAAAATAAATTGGAGTCAATTTTCTTAAGAAGCAGGTTTACGATTAACGTTAAAGTTTTGCTTAAATCTTGCATAAATCCAGCATTTAAGTTAGGCATTACAGAATTTATGTTAAAATGTGAACAGTTTATATCCTTTAATTTATTTTTTATCTTATAAGTTCTTAAAATGTGCAGTTCAGTATATAACTACTACAGTGCCTTCTATTTTAACTCGGCACATTACCGGCAACGGCTTCATCGGGCCACGGCTGTATTCACATTCTACGTGGCTTGAGATAAATGGATTCTTTAGCGTTCAATAAAAAGTAAGAAAGTACGTAATATAACAAAGAGTTTTGGTATAAAAACTTTGTCTTCTGGTATTGGTAAGCAAAAGAGTTTATAGAACTCCAGCCTATCCGGCTTTTTTGTTATCCGGCCTGCCCTTCCGCCACATTAGGCTGGATACTCGAAATGTGCAGTTCATGTTAAATAGGTTATATTTTGTAAGTGCATTCATCCCTGAAATAAAGATTAATGATTCGCAATTCCATTAATTTCCGTTCTAATTTCACTATTAAAATCTACAGGTTAAAAGGTATTTTGAAACTAATATTGTAACATTGTAATCTCATTTTATATTCATGTACGCTAGTCAGATGCTTACCTAGACCTTCAAAAGTTCCGCTTGCTAATCCTTGCACGGTCGCCTCTGTTCCTTCAGGTGCAATTTTCTTTGCGTAGCTTGTCATTGCGGTATAGAAGGTGCCGAAACAGGGACCTTGTAAAAATTCTATAAGCAATCCCAACCATGGGTTCTTTATAAACGAATAAGTGAAAAACTTTAATCCATTCGCTACAAATGACATTGTAAATGTGTTGATATGTCCTATTTTGGAGATGATCCATCCAGCGAAAAAGAAGAAAGGCAGTTCTCCCAAAAAGCACTGGACGGCGGACGAGCAACCCAGAACCAGTTGGCTTGCATGTAGTGATCTTAAATACCAGAAAATGTATGATCTGGATATTCCTATGAAAATACCTACAAAATACACTTGTGAGATAAATATGGCTATCCTTGGTTTAACTAGTAGCAGGCCAACATCCTTAAAGATGTTTTTTGATGCCTTGACATCTTTTAGCTTCAGTTTTGATATCACTAGTAAATCTGTGAGAAGAAGCAAGACGAGCATATAGAAACCAGCTGAAAAATTATACTTGCCAGAAGTACCTGTAAGTATTTGGTTAAGGTATCCAGCCAACAAAGCAAAAGATCCCCATCCAATTGTTCCCCACAATCGCTGTTTACCATAGAGTTCTGGTCTAGTGCCTAAAGCGTTGAAGCAAGCTGCATCTGACAGGCTAACAATTGATCCATTGCATATATAAATAATGGCGGTAAAAATACTCAGGAAACACAGCTGAAGAATTGGATTTTTGGAAGAATTCTTAATACTTTCTTTTTCATTGCAAATTGTTGTATTTTTGTCCTTAGGACAAAATGGCATCACTTCTTCAAGACACTCAAATGGTATGTCTGAAAAATTACCACCCTTTGAATTTTCTGTATGTCCTGAACTGTCTTTTAGACAAATGCCACTATCATCTTGGCATATATTACAAGACAGAATGCATTTGTCACAGAACGAAGAATTCTTTTTGCAAGTATACGGAGCAAACTGAAAGATATAGGACACATTCCGATGACAGAGTATTGAAGACTGTGTTATATCTGTTGTCGATGGAGGAATGAAGTTCAAACCCATGTCCGCCGAGATATCAATGAAAATCAGAGCTATCATGACCAGCTTCAGTTTCTGTAAGTGGTCGGCTATGCTTCCTATTAAAGGTCGCGATATGACAGTGACACAACACAAAATTGCCATGACAAGTCCAATGACATCCGCCGAAATCCCCAGCTGTTTGGCATACACAGTGATGAAAGGCAAAACGCCCGCATGAGCTAGACATTAAAGTAACACCCTCATAATTAGTATGCATGTTTAAAAACAATTATGATTTAGAAAATCTCAAAAAATAAAATTAGAAAACATATTTACAATAGGTAAGGAACTACACTAAAAAGAATTATCACTAAGAAAATAATGTGTGAGTGTTGATAAAAAGTATATTTTCTTTACTTTTTAAAGAACATACTATAAAGATGGAGATGATGATTAAGATTTTAAATAACGAGATTTCAAATTCGACTGGTGAATTCTTATTTTAAACAAAATAATATTTTTGAAAGAAAGAAAAATAATACTTTAAAATAACAAACTAGCAGTTTTGAGCAAAATAGTAACAATTTATCGGCCTTGATTTAAATCGACGATTTTAAAAGTAAGACTTTTTAAGTTGCTTAGTTAATGAGAATGTTGTTTTCAAAATAATTTATATTAAAGAGTTTATTTTTAAATAGCGATTTATTAAACTTTATTCTGTATGCCAAAGATAGTAGAATTTCTAGTTAATGTAACAAATATTCTTGAAGATTGGCGGATTTGGCGGAGATATTGATTTCTATTTAAATCGTTTAAATAAAACAATGTTCATGATTTTATCAAATTGTTAGATATTAGAGTCATTTTATTTCAATAGTGTTTCATATGTTCTGTCTAGTGTGCACATGAACATTTCTAATGGAAATGAGTTTCATAACTTCATAGAGCTATTAAAAACGTAATTGTCCGATTCATCTACTAAATTCTGCGATATTGTAACTTCACTTTTTTTTAATCTGTGTTCTAAATTACTTAGATATTAAACAGAATTCTTCTTTCGCTTTCAAAAACGGAAGAAAATCAAGCGATTGTTAATATTTGATAAAAAATGAAAATGGAAATTTCAGAAAAAAATAATTTATTGTTGGAAATAGGCAATATATAATTAAAAAAAATGCCAGAATTCAGAAAATTGCATTATTAAACTGGCATCATAAAAGAGACATTTTTTTTTTAATTTCGGAGCGGTGTGAAATTTATTTTTTGGGTTACAATATTTTCGGAAGTTATAGTGGGTAAATGCCAAAAATTAACTCAATTTTTTAAAATTAAAATTTCAAAAAAATCGCACCAAAGTGAACATTTTCATCCTTAAGGTATAAATATGCCACATTTCATAGCTGTAAGTCGAACAGTCTGGCCCTAAGAGCACCAAAATACACACATTCATCTTTATTTTCAGTAGAGATAGATTTCAACAGTTGTTTTATTGAGCCTTAACTGAAATTTATAAATGTATACATTTTACTGTTTGAAATTTCGCATTCATTTAATATAAATTGATAAAATATTTATACGTAGGCAAACAGCTCACAAACAAGAATAAGTTAAAAAAAGGCTCATTTCTATGCTGCTTGTTAAAATGTGCAAAAATAATATTTCGCTTCTGATGTAACATTACACAGAATATTAAATATTCTTGATTAAAACTAAATTTTAGTCAATTTTCCCAACTAATTTTAATACATTAAATTCGTATTTGGGAATATTTACATAAGCGCATTATACAGTAATATGCTTACTCCTATCGTAAAATTGAGATGCCACTGAATATAACTACTAAACGAATATTTGCTTCAGGTGATTTTAAACTGCCAAATTCTATTAGGACAATGAAATCAATACACATGGTATCATATTCATTACAAATGGAACAGTGCATGTCTGGCATCAAACTGGACCTTGTCTTATGGGGTGTTCTGACGTCTCCCTTTTTTACCCTTCCAAAAAAAAATTCATAGCTAATTCCAAATTTTAGTCATAAAATTAAAATTTGCAAAATTCCTGAATTTTTAAAAAATATTTTTTATTAGAAGATATATAAAACTATAATAATCATAGCATTGCCGGAGTGTTTTAGCATGATGAGATATATTGTGACAAAATTAATTTATGATGCTAAAACTTTTAAAGAATGCAGGAAGAAAATAGTTTTCAAAATTGCTCGAAGTAGAGAAAAGAATTTCCATTTCTATAGCAGTCGTTCCAAATGATTTTTTTAAAGAAACAATATCTCAAGTTTCATATACCCATGCAGAAAAGATTATCGTGTGGTACAAAAGAATTCTGTCGTGTTCTGTAATTTAGTGTTGAATAAAAATGCAATCAATGAAAACCTTTACTACTAATAAAGAAAAATGTTTGTTAGTACTCTACATGCTAGACCATAGAACCTAGAGCTACTAAAATTGGCATAAATATACACTGAAAAGTCGGAATGTGCACTAAAGCTATTTTTTAAAAATTCCTTTACACTTTAATAATTAAAAATCCAGCGAAATTTTAGAATTTTCTCATTGTTACTTCCAAAAATATATCTATACAAAAATATTTTTATGTCATTTTAAAATTTAAAAACATGTATCTATTTTTTAATGATATCAAATTTAACTGCAACGCAATTTTTTTTCCTTCTGAATCTTAAAAACTTTTGAAAAATACTTTTTAATGCAATTTTTAGCAATGTTTTATTGGTTTTCTGAAACTGAAAATATTATTTCGTCAAATATTGTTTCATCAAATATTCAACAGCATGATTTTCATACATAAAAAAGGGGGGGGGTTGTAACTCCACTATCCACATGAAGAATAAAAAAAGTGAACTTACTGAGATAGACAACATGCAATTAAAACTGGATATACTTTTAACAGCGTTATGTTATGGGATTCGAGTCCATTAAAAAGATTCATATACAGAATAAATAGAATATGTGTAAGAATATTGAAATAAAATGACTAAAGTTTATCTCAATTTTATGCTTAATTTTTTTTGAATAAATCATGTTTTAATTGAAATTAAATTCTTGCTGAGGCACTGGTCGTCAAAGGTGACAGATTAATAAAACAACAAAATCTTTCATTTTAAATCTGGATTTGTTTTCCATGTTAATATTTATGTATATTATTAAATTATTCTATTATTACAATTTTTCGACATTTTTGTTAGTACGATAAGAGCTAACAACAGCGCCCCATTTTTAATTTTTTTTATGAATATAGCATTACAAATTTTAACTCTTTAGATTCCGACATATTTGAAAAAAAATTGTGCGTTCGAAACAGATTTAATCACTGATACGCGAATAGTATAGAAAAGTAGTAGTATTTGTGATAGTTAAACTCTTAAAATCTGATGATCTGAATGATAAATTAAACTCTTAAAAAACTTAAGCAAAACAAGTGCAGCGCGAACTCTGACCTTCAAATAATCCCAGAGGTTAATTAAATTATACAAATGATTTTAAAAAATTAATTAATTTTAAATGGTTTGCATCAGTCTCGCGCATAAAATAAGACGAAATCTTAAATAAGGCTTTTTATTGGTCTCTACTATATAAAATATCTGAAAAAAAATTTTTTTTTAAACAAACAATAAACATCACCTACCGCCATTGAGTAGAAAATAATGCGCTTTTATAGGAATCAAATCTTTATTTACTTGAAATGCTCCCATTGCTTTCTGTAACTATATTAACAAATATTTGTGAATGAAAGTAAAGCAGGTCCCTAAAGAAACAATTCAAGAATTTTAGTTATGAATTTATTAATCCATTTTCATAGTTTTCTAAAAATTAGGTGAATTGCATTGTTTTTCAAGTTTTACAAAAGGATCTGAGCAAATACTTGAAAGTGAAATTTCTTAAAATGCGTAATTGAATTTTTACATATAAAAAAATATAAAATCTGAATTGTAAGGAAAAGGTTTTCACATTTAACGAAACAAAAAGATAATTTTTAAGTCTTGATAAAATAATTTTTCACTCAAAAATTTACGCATTCTTAATTTTGATGGAATTTAGTATCGTAATTTTTTCAATCCTTGTTAGCATATTCAAAATTTAGTGGGATTTATAATACATTCAGGTTAAGCTCTCAGTGACTTCCAAATAATATTCCAGGCAAATTTTGAAATCGAAACAATCATTCAAAATATTGAATTTTGAGGAGAAAATTATAGTTATCAAACTTCATCTTAGATGGCGGCACATAAGCATCATAAAATATAGTGGAATTGATTAACATTCACTGAAGATAAAGATGTCACTTAATTCAGATAATTATGCACTTGAATGTCATAATTATGTGAATTAGGTTAATCTGAATCGTATTGGTACATCTTTGAGCATATTTTTTTCAAAATTAGAATCACAATTAAACTTCATTAAACCATGTACGTATAATTTACTGAAAAAATAGAATGTCTTTTAAGAACTTGAAGAATAATTCTTTTTTCTGTTTTTCAAACAATAGTTTCATACGGGGGGGGTTTCTCGAGGGGGGAGGGGTACATGCTTGCTTTAATTATGTTTGTAACTGGATTATTTTAAAAAAAAATATCATTATTCTTCTTATAAACAATAAGTTTCAGGACATTTATTATAAATATTAACAGTATTTTTTAATCGTTAACGAACTTCGAATACTGATCATTTCTTCACTGTTCTTGTTTCTACAAATAAAATTTAATGATAAATTCAAAATTATCATTTAGTTAAATTTAAATCAGAAATTAACTTGCTTAAAAACATGCTTGAATTGAATAATCCATTTTCGCCCCAACATATTTTAACACGTCCGCTACCACGTCTCGCATTAAATGATTCAAAACATCTTATATACTATTCCTTTATTATACCTTAACTCTTTGAACTCCAAAAACTAATAATTTCCATAATTATACTTAATATACATAAAAATTCCTTTGTGGTTAGAGTGTTTAAAAAGAGTTTAAGGTTTATTATATTTCTTAAAAATGAATGCGGGAGTGCCCGCTGTCATACGATTTTTATTAGCAACAATTATCTGCCAAGAATGTGAAAATGCATCCTTTTGTGAGACTCTACACAAAAGTTCCAAGAGTTAACTGTAGTACAGAAGGAAATTTCTAACTAGAAAGCAGGTGTGAATTGCAGTCGCTAACTCATTAATTTTACTTTTTAAATCATTCAGTAAAAAACAAAGAATTGTTTGAATGATTGTAATCATTTCTAAATATAAATCCGCAAAACATTAGCCTATTTCATGCAATATTCAAGAAGAAAACTGAACCAATTGCATTTAACACGGGACTGAATAATGAAATACCATGAAAGATACATATATACATACAGGACATATAGCAACTCTAGTAGTGGGTCATATTTACTGAAGATCTAATAAAAAATATGTCTCTGTATTTACAAATTTAAAGTTTTACTTTTAATATTGAAACATGCTTCATAAATGCTTCAATTTTTTTTAATAATGTTTTGAAATTAATAGCCGCTGACAATCTAGAATTTATTGCTTTCTATAATAAATATGTAGCAAAAATTTTTCATATATCATTTATTTCAAAGCATAATTTGTAACAATTACTGAAATGGAACTATCTGTGTTTACAAAAAATAATTACATATGCATGAAATGAAAAATATTTTGATTCTAAAGCAAATATGACTTTTATACTGTTTCAAACTATTCATAAGCAATTTTCCAAACAATAAATAGCTTTTAACATTTTAACTCGAAATGAAATACGTGAAAATAACTTACTCGAAATCTGCGTTGAAATCTGCTATAATAATTATTTTAACATTCAACCATTATTATTCAAGTAATAAAAGAAAATATAAATTTCAACAAATAATGCTTTTTTTCCTTCAATACATCAATTAACGAAAGTAGTACAAAATGTCATTATACGAAAAAACGAAGTTACGAGCTAAGCCAAAATAACATCATGGTTACAAATGTGCCGATTTCTTGAATCGTTGCCAAGGTCAGTCTGATATATACCAAATGCCAACGTTTCCTGTTTCAAACTCAGAAATTCGTTCTGTAAACAGAGACGCCTATCTCAGATCTTGATCTTCGGGCTTTCCTCTAGAGTTAAGCGACCTTTGATCAGATAATTTTGGATTGAATAACGCTATTTTCCAAACTGTATATCTTTACGATGATGCTAATGAATTTTCGTATAGAAGTCTGACAAAAAAATAAATATTGATGACCAATTTTTCATATTTTAGGACCATCGACATATTAGGTAACAGACGAAGATGTATTTTTAGGGAGAAATTAACATTAGAGCTAACAAGACCGTCATTTTGACGGTTTTAAATTTCATGCAAAATAATCTTGATATAAGTTATGAGTTGTTCTAGAACTTAATGACGACTTTTAATGATATACAGGAACAGTTATATATTCCTATTCAATTTCCACTCAGCCACTTTAACTTCCATAATCGTATGACCTATACCTGTTTATACCAAGACCCGTCAAAATGACGTCTTTAGCGATTTCAAAATTTATAATATTTTATGGATCATCTATGCATCGATGGACATCAATATGTATTTGCATTCAATTATATAATTTTCAAACATTTCCTGGCAAAATCTGAATTGCATTTTT
>JAPMOR010041519.1:193966-219084 GCA_026543865.1 Argiope aurantia | reverse complement strand
GGCGAGACGTGAACGCATTTCCGAAATTCTTTGTCATTCTTTGACCTTGATTCCCACCCTATTGGATACTTTTTCTTTGTTTTTTTTTTCAGTGTATGTGAGTATCGTGTCGTTTCTGAATTTATTATTTATTTTAATTTAGTCTGCCAGTTATTCGAGTTTACTCTATTGTTAAATGTAAATATCTCCTTTTTTCTTCTTACCCCTATACCTATTAAATTCATCCTAACGCGTGCGCAAAAGCGCAAAGGGTTTTACAATACATTGGCAAACATTATTACATCCAACATTATTTATAATCAATACGTCTAAATTTTTATTCAGAAAATTTTACCGTTAAATTCCAGGCAGAAAATAACAACTTAGTAGAATAGAAAAAAAAAGAAACGTTTTATTATTCGTCTAAATGAAAGAAAATTTCGAAAAAACTACATAATAATACATCAGAATCATTACGTTTGTGATAATACAAGGTCTGGTACAAGGCCAAGAGTTTCAAATCTTCCAAGTATAATATCCAAAGAATGTGCTTTGGCTTAAAATGCCAGACCCATAAACATAATCTGAGGCGTCAACTCCATGTTTCCTCCGAGGTCCGAAAAAGAGCAATGAACTAGGGAGAAAAATGACGTAGAGCGATTGGAAAAAAATTTCAAAGGAAACTTTTTTTAAATTCTGTTTTATTTTTCTTTCTGCTATTTTGCGGGTATTTAATCATGCATTATTTGAAGAAATACCGCAGATGGTTTTCATTTCAAATTATAAATATGCAAATGATATAGTTGGCTATCAATTTGGAGTAATCAATCGCAGCAATTATTCAAAATAATATGGAGTATTTTTAGAAACTAAAAATATACAAGCGTTTTAATACTATCATCTTCGGGTGCAGTCGTTATAATTTTTATTTTACGTTATCGCAGTACTTAAGGGACATTGAAACTCTAAATTATCAATCTTACTAGAATATCGGATTTCTTTTTGTTAATCAAATGACAGCTTCAAATGTACTGTCGCTAGAAATATTTTAAAAAACGTACATTTTTATTTGCCACAGATAAATACAAAGGGAACAAGTATATAGTACAGGTTTAGAGTACATGAATACCCGGATGTTAAATATTTATATTTTCAAAACTATTGCACGTAATATAATCAGTAATATAGAAAATAAAGACAATCATTCTAATTTTTTTTAATTATAAATGTTTGATGTGTGACACACCAAACACCTAATCTGCAGTTAAAGTCATTTCATGCATTTTGAAGTTTTATATGGTCAATGATGTTTATGTTCATCGACTATTTTCGGCAATAAAGCCTTATAAACTAAGTCCTTGATGTAAACTCACGAAAAGAAATTACATTAAGTAATATCTTAGTATCTTGATGGCCATTTGAGGCCATTGGCAAATAAATGCCTTGGCCATTCATATAGCACAAGCGAACGCTAAATGAATCTAGCCTTTTTACGGAATCTTGAGATCATTGATGATTTTTTTGCGATTAATCGCTAACATACGGTTAATAATATATAAGTACCAGGAAATCGAATATGTAATTTGGGCACATTTTTTCCAACCGATTTAAATTCAAATTTGACATAGAACTGCAAAAGTAGTCAAAAGATTATATATCAAATTTAATAAAGTCATCGCATTTTAAAATTATCAAGTAACATGCATGCAATAGTATAAATCAACAGATGGTCTTCCCTTTAACGATTTTGATTTAAAATTTTATTGGTATTTACATTTTAGATACTAAATTTGTGTGCCAATTCTTATCTGTGTAGTTCTTTTCATTTTGTAGTTAACGTGTCCATTTGTATTCGGACAGCCTTCTTCTTAATAGATTTCGTTCAAACTTGGATATTTAGCTATAAATTTGGTGTTAAGTCCCTTTTCCAAATTTCAATCGTATAATTCTAAATGTTTTTGAAGTATCTGAATGTTAAACAAATAGACATAATTCCAAAAATGTGTTTTTCGGATTTCCTTAAACCTGAAATTGGATAATCTCTAAAATATACAACTCCAGTTTTTTGACGATCGCACTACTGATTTTTCATACATGTAAATGCAAAAATGTATGTATTTTGTAAATGTTAAAATGATACGAAAATAAAATCGAAAGTTAAAGATACAAATCATGAAAAATGACATATACAAACAAAATACACAAACCGTAACAAAATTCTTGAAAATGATGTATGCAATTTTATATGATCTGAAGTTAATTTCATGTTGCATTATTTTTCAAATAATGAAACAAATGCGGTACATAAATAATATTCCAATCGTCAAACTACCAATCGTCATTAAATCAATCCAACAAACTGTGACAAAAAAAAAAAACCCTCGATCAAGTAACCTGATGCACTATGACTTAGAAAAAAAAATCTTGATAATTCCTACAGAATTTTGTGTTACTTGTCATTATTTGGATGCAATTACTTTTTACAACAGACAGAAAACTGTATAATATATCTATTTTGTAGTACTTTAAAAGAAACAATCTTTTCTATAAAAATTCTGGTTAACACTCTAACCAGAATTTCTTGTGAATATTTATTTACTTGACACATACTTTATTGGTTATAGTTACTAATATTTCAGCCAAAGGTTTAACATTACAAAATAAAAGAAAAAAATATTTAAAAATAAAGAAAAGAATTTTTTATTTCAAAATTAATGAAGTGAAAGAGAATTAAGGCACGATAAAAATGCATTGAAATATTATTTAATAAAAATTTAAGCAATTGTTTCGGTTTGAATAGTTAACCGTATTTCCAATACTCATGCACTTAAGAAGGAATAGGATTCTATAAGTTGGAATATATTTAATCATGAATCATAGTTTTAACCTATCATAGGAAATAATTTTCAAGTCTCTCTTATAGAACTTTAAGTTCACATGCGTAAAAAGGATATGTTCTTACTTCTGCTTAAATATTAATTCATTTTAAAAGTGTACATATATTTTATGAATACAAAATAATTATGTATTTAATACAAAGCAGAGTTTCAGAAATCAAAATTTGATTTACGATAGCTATTAATCCATAATTTGTAATTAGAAAGAATCGCACTTGAAGCATTTATCAAATGTGCCATTAGCATTCCGGTCTAATTTCGCTCTTATTTCAATCAATTTACAAACGAAAACCTTTGTTGATGAGCCTTGGTATATTGAAACCCAGGATTCTTGGGTTCCATTTGGCTTATAATTGAGGGATTTTGATTCTTATATTTTAAAACTTTTCCACTATGTTAGAAAGCAGGTCAATATATGCTTTCTTTAATTCAGTGAGAAACTTACTCAAGGTCTGCTGACAGTTTAGTTAGAAGAACGTGTTTTCTTTTCCTTTTAGAGATGAGTTCTTAGAGTATAGTATAGAGTCAATGATTTCACTTTTGAATTATAGGGGTAATTTCAGTTATATTAATGTAACTTTTTAAAGCAGTACTTGAACTATTTTGGAACGGACCTCTTGATTTTGAACCGCGGTCAGGGATGACACCTGAGCTGGCACCCCTCTCCAAGTTTCTACGCCGCACCAACGTGAGGACGTTTAACCCTGGCGGATTTAATATGTACCAGAACCTTTTATACGATGGTTCTTTGCTGGATTCGGGTCTCGAACCTGAAACCCTCCAGTTACGGAGCCATGACCTTTCCACCAGGTCACCGCCGCCTCATTATAGGATTAAAGTTTATGTTGCTACAGCAGTTTAAGAAATTGTTAATCCAGGTAATGAAACTGAGAATACAGATTCCACATTCAATTTTTTTATGTATTTATTTATAATACGAAGTAGGATTACGGAACTGTAAGAGATAAATAAGATAAACCTCATAATTTTATGGTTTGAGGATGAGAAAAGCGTACACTGACACTTTTTTTCTACTATAATCATAAGAAAATTTTGGAAGCACAACTACATATTTTTTGTGTACATGGAAATATATATGGAATTACTTAGTGGAATCTGATTTCATGCACACTATCTTCCGATCCTAAAATCGGAGTATTGTCATCAGATCATCACGCGTATTCAGTACTAAACATACACGTTAATATTATAATAGCTAAATTAAGACATCGAAAAAAAAAAGAATTTTTAATAACAATAATTTGCGGGAAACACATTTAATATTAACTGGTTAAGATTTTGATTAACAAAGAACGTACAAATGTTTCATTTCAATCGTCTTGCTTAATCGTCTGAGTCCTTACAATTTGGGGGTTACAATATCATGTATTGTTAGAAAATGATTATATTACAGTATTAAGCATTAAATTATTGAGCTATACCATTTTGAATTATATCATGCTATTTTAGCATAGAATAATATTTTATTAACATTGCTTTACAGATAAATAATTTGTTACGTTGTAATAGAACAGAAGCCATCCTGAAAAGCATTGATCTGAATACAAATAAAATGAATTAAATTATATTTATCATCAAATATTTATTGATCCTTAAATTAATAGAATTAATATTATTTATCTCAAAACCTGTTCTGAAACAATCATATCAGAAATTAATCTCAAAAATTTACCATTTGCGCTCGAATGTGCCATTCAAGACGGTGCATCATTTTGACATTTTATTTATTATTTATTTATTTAACTTGAATTGTTAAAATACCTTCAAAATGGTAAAAAGATGTCGATTTATTTTTCAGGGAAACTCAACTTAAAACAGTTTCATGTATTTATTAATACATGCAACTATATGTATTCAAAATACAATAGAAATAAGTACATGTACTATTAAATAATCATGTATCGAATTATTTTTCCGTGTGCAAGGGTTGAAATAAAAAATCTATAATATTGACTAAGAGATTTCCAGACTTTTTTAATTGTTTAATAGCATAAATGCTCGTTACAATCCACGTTTAAACAAATATTGATTAAAACTCACGAGATTTTTTATTTTATTTCACTTACCTTTAGGTGACAGCAAACACTTTATCGTTTCATTCGCTGAACAAATCCAAAATTAGCCAAGAAGCACATATAAACAAATGATGAAGGATTCCACGTCAAATTAAACGATCAGAATTCAATGCCAATCTAAATTCGAGTTCCGCTGGAATTCATCACGGTCGGGAATGAATAGCGAAGTTAGAAAGAAAAGTATTTCCTGGGAAGAAAACAAAGTTTAAGATCTCAACGCCCGCCTGTCTAGAGGTTCTTACTTCATCGAATGTTTTTCTGGACCATTTCCAGCCTGAAGACAGCATGACACTTACGACTTTCACAGGTTGCGTGAATGGGGTAAGTTTTTTGTTTTCGTGAACATATTTCACACCACGTTTTGTTTTTGTTAGGCTATTTTACACTAGAGCAAGGGTTTATCAACCCTTTTAAATTTTTTAGCGTAGTAAATAAGAATTAAAAATAAATGTATGTGCCATTACAAATGTATTTTCCAGTTCAGAGTCAGTGCATCCTATTATAAAGTGATTATAATCAAAGAATACAAACTTTTAGATTGATATTTTTCAATTATATACGGGTGAAAACTTTTGTATTTTTTGTAACGTAAAAATAACTTTTTTGTAATGCATATATAAATACATTATATATTGCAGTAAATATTGGATAATAATACAAGATATAATTTATTGTATTATTCATAAATATTAATCGGACCGCGCACTCTATGAGACCTTTTTGCGAATTATTCACTTAGAATTATCAAATTTTTTATGCATATGTGTTAATTCTTTTCAATTGGAAAAAATAAATACATACCGTTGTTTTAAGCTGAGTTTCCCTGGAAAATTAGTCTACGTCTTTTTACCACTCTGTAGGTATTTTTAATAAATAAAATTTTAAAAATAAATAAAATGTCAAAATTATGCATCGTCTTGCATGGTGCTTAAGAGAACACATCCGAGTGCAAAGGGTTAAAATATAAATACGTCAAATTTCTTTAAAAAACTTTTTTAAATGAAATATATTATTTAAAAAAAATTACAAGATCTATAATTAAAAAATTTTTCAAAATACTCCTTACATTTTAGTTTTTAATTTTTTTTATTATTTTTTCCTTATTACATAACATAAATTTATTTGAAACAAAACTGTGTATGATTTTGTAATTGCAAACAAATGCTAAATTTTTAGAAATACTTTTGTACACACTTACTGAATTTTTAAAGGAATTTTAGGCTTTTCTGAACTAAAATTGGCTTTTAAGTATCTAAATAATCTCTAAATATAAAATGCATACTCTATTATCTTTTAATGTTTAACCAAAATCTTTAAGAATTCTATTTAATTTCGATTGAAATGAAGATTAGTGTGCCCCCCGAGTTTGTTGCCAACATGGCAACCCAACGGAAATCTTTTCTGGCAACCGTAATGCTGTTTTGTTAACTACTTTTTTATAATGGTTGAATTGTCCAGAACTACAACTATTTTATGAAAAATGTTAAATTAAAAATAAAAAAGTATCGATTAAAGATTTTGATTTTTTCTTTACTATAATTAAAAGTTTTTTTACAACTAATAAGACACTGCAATTTTATTCTTAATGTTAATACGAACAGAAAATATTTTTTCTTTTGCAATTTTTAATTGTCAGTATGCGCTTTAAAAAATCGACTGAATTCTTACTTAACGAAATCGTCTTCATTCTTTAAAAGTCAGTTGCAATGGAATTCTTCGCAGTTCTCGGAATTCTTTTGGTGTTCTAACAGTTGGTTCCCTTCATAATTTGTTATGTCGGCAATTCCGCAAGAATGGATATAAATTGGATGGAAGACAGTATTTCGAACCTGCAGAATTGATGAAGGGTGAGTGGAATATATATTCTTTTACTAGTAGATGAAGTTATGAAAGGATGCTTGTTTGAAATTTTGCATGGAGAAAGGTTTGATATCGAAATATTTCGATCGGCAGAATGGATGAAGGATGAGTGGAATATATTTTTTTACGATGGAGCTTTTTGATGAAGTTGGGAAAAGGATGCTTGTTTGAAATTTTGTATGAAGAATGTTCCGATTGCTTCTTCCTCCTTTCTTTTAGTTATGTACTGTTACTGTTATCCACACAGTCCTTATGTTCAATGTGCTAGCGAAGCTACTAGGTTCCAGCTTCCGCTGCTAGCGAAGCGTAGGATGTTTTTTTTTTAAGTTAAAAAATTCTACCCGGTGCCTACAACAGATGCCGAAAGCATCGCATGCTCTAACTTTTGCTCAGCACCCAACAATCTCAACCTCATAACACCAATACAAAACAAACAATACTTATCAGTAAAAAAAATCATAATTATATTGCAGAAAGTGGTAACCGTAATTGTTCCTCAGATGTTTGTCCCCCATCTTTATTGGCATCCTTGGCGTAGCAAGGGGTACACTAAACTTCAATTTTACCTAATTTCTTCAAAAATTAAGACACCTGGAACATTTCAAAAATATTTAAATCTAATTACAGTATCATTTTGAGAAAAGTCATTAAGATGTACCTTTTCCCTTTAAGCCCTTCAATTATTTATTTTACTGAAAAATACATTTTATAACACTATTTTAGGTGAGCATAAACATATATTTTGGTTATGAAACGATAAAAATAAAATTTCATGTTTTCGTCCATTTTCCATCGTCCATCAAAATTCACTGTCCTCTTAATACGATGATCGAACTGTTTTATTATAAACAATTTCGATATTTCGAGTTTATATTCATTGAAGTAACGAGAATGTTAAGATCGGTTAAATTCAATGAACCTATCTTAATTATCGAGCTTCAACTAAAAATTAATATATTAATATAGAACATGTTCAAATTATATATATATATACCATAGATTGAGACCATCCGAATAATGTGTTAGGAGAAGAAATTGTCAGTATAATAACTAGCATGATTTCTAATTAACTAAAATAACTAGCATGATTTCTTTTTTGTATCCATATGTAGCCTTAACCTTTTACTCTTCGAATTTATTTCCAAACTCCAAATGAGATGCCACTCCCTATTTGGAACATTAATGGTCGTTTCAAAACATAAGAACATATGAGATGTTTAATCGTCAAAATTCTTATTGCCTTTAAAATTAATTGATTCATAAACAGATTTCGAAATCAATAGACTTGAGGCATGAATCGGGCACATTATTACATACGAAGTGATTAAATCGGATTTCAATAACGGGCAAAGATTGTGTTTCATAAATTTATTAAAAATTGTTATTTGCGAAATTCTGATTTAAATATTTTATTTTATAAAAAGATGCTCTGATTATTATTATGATTTTCATAGAAATTTATTCAATAACTTTTTCTAATATTCTGAAAGAATTATCATCGTAGGTCATTTTCTTCTTTTTATCGTCCTTGTCGATCTAGCTTCTTCAAAAGGAGTAAAGCTTGACATGAATGTAGGGTGGAGTGGGGGGGGGGGGGTATTTTTAGAAATACGCGCTTCATCATCAAGAGAGGGAATTTAAGAACGAAATTAAATCGTAAAAAACATAAAACTGTCGTCCGTGTCATCTGAATGCGCCTCAAATGATCATCATATAGTTTATTTCCCTTTATTATGTACTTTATTAGCATTTTTATTTTTTCTCTTTATTAGGTTTCTTTTTAACTGACGATTTTATGTTTGCAATTTAGAATTTTGTAATCGGAGATCTACTTGTTTGTTGACGTGACAATACACTGTTTTCAATACAATTTTTCAATCATATTTCAGGACCTAATTCGAGTTAATCATCTGCTTTATTAAATTTTGAAGGGACGTTAATATAAATAAAATTAAACTGCAATTAAAAAGTAAACAAAAAATCAAATATGCTTTTGGTCATGTTATGAAAAATAGAGGCTTCAACGAAATGTGTTAATTTCCTATTCATTGCAGTGATATTAAAAATATTTTTAGTGAACGCACTGTAATTAAGAATGAAATTTAAAAACTAAATCAAGATAATCGAATCAAATATAGAACTTTTATCATGCTTCCATGTTTCTTACTAGAGGGTTGAAACTGCTTATTTATTTATTACTATTATTTTATTGTGTTTTCTATTTATTTATTTATTTTTTATATATATTTCAGTGTTAGTTTATTTTTTCATTCATTTATTTTTATTTATTTATTTTTTATTTTATTTATTTTTGCTATATTTCCCCCCCTCCTTTATTCTATTCTTTATTCTTCTATTTTTTTTTCCTTCAGTATTTACTTTCCATTTCTTTCTTTTCTTAGAATTTTTTAGTAAACTATTTTGTTGATTCCATTTTTTTTTAAAAAAATTTTTATTATATCAAATAACCCTTTCCCCACAACTTCTTCTTAACGTTCCAGATCCTAGTGTAGACAATCGGTTAATTTTATTCTATCTCATGCCAGTTTCGTAATTGATCAACTAATTTTTAACACTCAATCTGCGGACATTTCGCCGCTACATTGAAGCTATCACTGAAAAGCGGACATTTGACAGGCAGCTGTATGTTTAGTGTTAATAATAACACATAACTATTTCAAGGGCATGGGCATGATTGAACAATTCGTTTCAAAATCGCCCTTGTAAGCATTTATTGAGAAATCAAAACAGCCGTCTGCCAGACGAAATTGTGTCACCGGACTAAATAAATGCAAAGCACTTTGTGGAAAGAGTGCGATTCCTGTCAGACACGCTGATTTCATGAACCAGGAACTGTGTTTTCGCCAAAACAAAAGTGAAACTCAGCGAGCACAGAGAAAGGAAAAGTTTATTTTAATCGAAATTGTATTACAAAATTCGCATTTATTGTGTTTGTGCTTGTGCTGTTTTCAATTTAATATGAATAATATGTTTAAGTGAGTCTAGTCATCAGAAAGTTAATTTTATATTCTAATTTTAAAATGGCTGCTCTAATAACAGTAGAGAATGTGTTTATTTCTCCATTGGCTATCTGTAGAGTAGACAGGACATAGAATTACCAAATTTGATATTATTTTATATTGGAGGTTTGGAATGTGCTTCTTAGTGAGATTCTTGAAATTTTTAATTCTTAAAAATTTAATGGACACTTTTATGTGATATCATCGCACAAAATTTTAAAAATTTCTTATGAATTTTAATTATTATTATGGCATCATTTTAAATGGTTTTAATGGTGTGAGTTGAAACGCCATCATTTCAAGTTAAATGTGATTCAAAACTCATTTGATTTGTTTAATGAATGTGTGTTTTTGACCCTATGCGAAGACTAGTTCTGGAATAGATTTCATGACTTTAAATAACATAAAAAGGTTTTTAGACTATGCAAAGTATATTAATTAATAACTGAAATACAATTCACATGTAAGTTTATGTCAATAGAAACTATCTTTATGATAAGTTTCACTTTCTGTCCAGTCACGATTGTTTTATTTGTATATTTTTTGTATATTTTGTATTTGTAAATTGTATATATTTTTAATTTTATGCTTATTTTCAAAGTATTCCATTCTAATTTTCCTGTTTGTTCGCTAAAATTTAAAGCATTTACTGATTTGTAAATAAAGAAAATATTGTATTACTTTATAAAAAAAATCATGGTATTTTCCATCTTATTGTTTTCAGCCCTTGATTATGAGAAATATCTAGGCTGAACTAGATATTGTGATACAAATACGAAACCACTTCTAAAATAAATCATGCCATGAGCAAAAGACATTTCCTTCAATATTTTTCCACATTGAATTTCATCTTCTCTGTTACAAATAATCCATTTATATTAATGATGATTAATTCTAGATTAATTGACATCTGGCAGCACACAAATATGTTAGATTTTCAGGCCATATTATCCTTAAAATAACATAGAAAGAAGAAAATAAATTTAATCAAACCGTTCTCTTTTGAGCTGAAGTTTGATTTATGACAATGCAAACAAAAGAAGCGCTATTTTTTCCTAATTGAGTGGAATATCAATTATGGAAATTTTGAGAAAAAATTAATTTATCTTCTTTTGTTATGCTTGAAAAGTTTTTGCGAGTATCATTATAATTTTAACAAGAAGATAGGAGGTATTTTTCTTATAATAAATAAAATCTTTTTGTTTATTTTTTGCTCACTTGTAAATAAACAACATTTATTTATTTATTTTAACTTTCTTGTCTGCGATGTATAAGGGAAAGTACTGCAATCATCAAAAAATTTGAACTCCACATTTTGACGAATCTTCCCGTTTTCGACATTCCTGGGTCCGAAAATAAATTTTTGGCATAATGTCTGTCTGTCTTTTTATGTCAGCCTATCTGGGAACAGGATAATGCAGAACCGTTTTAAATTAAACGGACATAATTCGATATATGACCTTTAGACCAAATGATAGATGTATATCAAATTAGAATTTGAATTGGTAGATGGGATTTTGCATCTAAACTCGGAAATCGGTAGATGCCTATAGGTTTAGGATCTAAACTTACGGTAAAATTTGGTTTGGCATCTAACATGTACAGACACTAATTATCGTCAGGGAAATTAACTAAATATTGACGTATATGCTAAATTTTGACAATGAAAGGGTGCAATTATCACAAAGTATATTTATGAAATAAAAATTTGAGAAATAGGTACAGTTGAGGATGGGGTGTTGGCTTTTTGATGTTGCCACATATTTTAAATACAAAGATTTTGTATTTAAAAGACAATGTTTTTGTGTCTTTCTTTTCTGTACAAATGATTTAGCTACTGTATAATGATTGAGCTACTGCCTGTTGAAATCAACAGGCAGTAGCTCAATCGGTAAAATGCAAAAATTTCAGTATGTTTCACGTGAAGGTGAAGAATGCGAGTTCAATTCCTGCGAAAGTAGGAATTGACTTAAAAACTTTTTTTTATATTACTTGTTTGTATATTAATTTAAATTTTTTAATTAATATCCGTATTAAATTGGAAAGTTTTTCTTTACAGTAATTAAATTTAATTTAGAATTATTCTTGTAAAAGATATGGAAAATTGTGCATTTTTAATTCTTTAAGCAATTTAAATTTTTTGACTATAAATAAAAAGGCTTACAAATATAAGATGCTTATACTTATTGTTATTATCGTAACGAATTTACGAATCATTTCTAAAGATTTTCTTAAAAATTAATTTCTCTAGATGGGCAGTATGCCTAAATGAGGATATTATCCCTCCCCCATTCTTCGGGAGACAATTAGTGGAAAGAAACGTAACCAAAAATCTATGTCCGGACTATCAACTAATTTCACTCATTGCGGGGTTTTTCATTATATTTCAAAGTTTTTAATAACCGATGTCGGAAGGGGTTTTAAAGTGACTTCTATAACTAAAGAATTTTTTTAATGGCGTAGATGAATTCACAACAATCGACATACAGAAGCCATACATTTCAGAAAGTTGGTAATAAAATATCTAACTATTAATGAAATTAGAAAAATATACTCGATACCTTTTCATGTCATCTAAATTTAATTTTTATAATTTATACTAAAATAATTTTTATTTAAATGTGATTTTTTTTTTCGAAAAATGAAATGTGAGCAAAGGGAAAAATAGTCACAGAACTTCATTTCTTAAACTCCAACACATTTTCGAATAAAATCATATAATAATAAAAATTAAATGTATTTTTATTTTTTATTTTTATATAATGCTATATTTTAAATATTATTTAAGTTATTTTAGCTCATTTATTTCGCAAATATTCTATTTTTTTAAACATGAGAGAATAATAAACGATATTTTAAAACTGAAATATATATTTTTTTCCCTCAAAAATGATAAACTAGTTAAAAAGTTGATGAAAAGTAAACTTATCCCATCGTATTAGTCATTTTGTGATTAAATATTTTTAAAAAGGAAAACGAATCCGTATCAAGAAGTGATCATTCGGAAATAAAACCCATTAAGAATCAATGTTAGAATTCTGTAAAATTTTCTATAGAATTTAGCAAAATAAAGAACGCTGAGATCAATTGGCATGCATGGGCTCCTGCTAGAAAGTGAGCAAGAGAGCGAGAGAGAGAGAGAGAGATCAGACATTTGTTCGCGAAATGAATCACAAACAATTAAGTATCTTATTAAAGGAAGTTCCAAATAAAGAAGTAGCATCTTGTTTATAGATGAGTAAGTTTAACATTTTTCGTAGTGACTGGCATTTAATGGAGTGGCGTAGGAAAATGAGGAACTTAATCCTAAGAACTTATTTGAAACATTAAAGGATGGTGATAAAAGTATTCTTGTGGGGTAGGTAATTTAATGTTTATTAATAGACTATTTTCTTCCAAAAAATATTTTTAAAAAAGAATCTTTTTAAAAAGAATCATTCCAAAATTTGTGCATTGAATTCAACTTTTTTAATTTTCTTCTTTTCTTTTTCTTTTTTTAATCAAGAGGTACACAGCTTATAATAGTCGTCTATGATATCTATATAACTGCAAAGAAGTCGTAAAAATGTGACTGAATTTAAACCCAATTGATCATATTTAGAAATTTATGATGTTAGAGTTTGAAAACATGGCACTAAAAAGAAATATAAACCAGAAACCGATGCAAGAAAAAAGGACATTGACGACGAAATTAGAAAATAACTACTGCAATCAATGTCTAAACGTTTGGAACTTATTGTGGATGCTAGAAGATGCCCAATTAAGTACTAAAGTTATTAAGATATTATTATATTTATTGACTCGTAGGTTTTTTTCAAATCTCCGATGAGATATGTGAAGTAGTTTTAGGTTAAGTTTTTATTGACGATTTTCTGAAAAATAAATTTATATTCAAAATACTTAGTGTAGTTTTGTTAAAAGTCTCGTAAAGTTGTCAAGCTTTGAAAGTAAAGTTTTCGAGTTTTATTTATAAATAATAGACTATTTCGATAACTATATAAGTCCATTTTTCGGAAACTGTGTGTATATTGATGAATTAATGAAATACATAGTTGAATATTTGTGTGCCAATAATAGAATGTATATTTTGTTATATCTATAAGAAGACTTAAATACCAAAAATATATCTAAAAACATTTACCACCATTGCATATAAAGAAATGGGCCTCAACTGGAAGTAATTTCTTATTTATGTGAAAAATTTTCATATTTTCTAATGCCTAAGATGTAAAACAGTATTAGAATTGGAGAAATATTTGAAATGTTTTTAAAAGAATATGAAACGCTTAAAATATTCATTGTATGATAATGTCTTAGATTTTACTCTCCTCGTCTTTATTTTATTTATTCTTTATTAAAATGCAACTACAATGGCTTCAAAAATGTATTTAATATCGTCGCAACTATAATGGCTTCAAAAAAGAATTGTAGAGATAAAATAAAGATTTTATTAATCGAAAAATTTTAGCACCATATTTTGATAATATGAGCGAAAAAATGTTGCTCTTAAACTAGGATAGAATAAAAAACAAACATATGGCGTTTCTAAAGGATCTTTCAAAACTGTAAAAGTAGACTAGAAAGGCCAAAAATAATTGTTTCTTAATGGTTTGTGCAATTGGTAAAAGTAAGCGTTGATAGAAGATATGAAAAAAATAATTAACGTAGACAGGTAAAGTAAACTATTTCGTGACTAACTTAGCGCAAGTAGTCGAAAGTGTTATTGTCAGCAATAATACTTAAACAAGATTCGCAGAGATAATTAATTTTAGCTTGTGATGCTGATACACTATTCTTCACACTGACAAAGCAATTTCATGCGCATTTTCAGCAATAACTTATAACTAGGTTGTTAGATTTTCATCGAATTCAATGATAGTTTCATAAATCAAGTCTTTCTTGAATTTTCCATCGCATCTATCATAGATCAACAATGGAAAATATTGTCCTGTTATAAGATCGGTGCAAAATGAGTTTCTGCCGTAGAAACTTTCTACACGTGCCAAATACAGAATTATAGTGACCAAGAAACATTTTCAGTTCACTGATTTGAAATGAAATAGCATTTCATTCTCTACGTATTAGTGAAGATTTTTTATATCATAATGTTTGCATGAATGAAAAAATCTTTAAAGTTTTAAATTTCATTCTTAAATTTAGCAATTGTATAATCATTAGTTTGGGAATATCTTACTTTCAAACAGACACATTATCAATATCAACGAATTTGTAGCGATTATTTATGAATTTAATATGTTATGTGCCATGTTAATCAACAGTGATTGTTCTATCAGGCAGCGTCATACACGGCTGTCTGGTTTTTCTTTTCGCTCACCGACAATATAATTTTGGTTCTGATTACATTAGTCATTGTTGACTGACAATAAACATTTGAAAAATTATTATATTCTTTTAATAAACATTAATCTGGAGATCGCAAAATAATGTACCCAAATGCATCCAGTCATCTTATAGGAACTTTGAAATTAAGTATAAACTACATACACCAACTATGGTCTACATTACCGAATCGAAAAACAGACACAGTGTTAACTCATTTACGCATTGGGCATGCTAAATTCACACATCTCCATTTGTTGCTTGGTGAACAACTACCTCTATGTTCTCAATGTGACTGTCAAATGTCTGTCCAGCATATAATATCAGAATGCCCAAATTTCAATGCTCAGCGTTTGCTATTTTTTCAAAAGCGAACACTCCACTACCTTTATTACTTGGCAAGGCACCACATGCTCAAAGTTTTGCATTTTTAAAATGTATCAAATTTTAGGCCCTCACATAAATTTGGTTGTTTTTAAGTACTTTTATACACTATCCATTTTTAATTATTGTACATTGATATAATTTTAATCCTGGTTTGGCGCAGCATAGTCAAAACCATGACTTTGTGCCATGAAAATCCAAACAAATCCAAATCCTTATAATATAAACTTACATAAATCTCTGGTTGTCAGCATATCATAGAAATTGCATACTGCAAGTAGTCTAAAGAGTCGCCTAAATAGGCTTAGTGCGTAAAGTGTTAATATACACCTGTATATTTTTGTGGATTAAAAAAATATATCGATTTGTAAATAAGGCAAAACAAAAATAATAATGAAAATAGTTTTTATTAGTAGCATCTAACAATCAGTGACAAATCATAACAATCATTAAAAATATGAATGATAAGTTATTTGGTACATACAACATTAAAGAGCATCAATAACATACATTGACCAATGCAAAAGGTCTCCCTACCCTTTTCTTATGCACAAATGTTGTTGTTGTATGGTTTACTGGCGCAAGAGCCATATTTGGCTATACACAAATGTTGTTGTCATATGCATGATTCTTGGTAGATAAATAAAAAATACCGAAATATTGTCAATCTTGTTCATTTTTTTGGAGTTTCAGACTGATAACGAAGCATTATATAGTTAATTAAGGAATTAATAACCCCAAAAGCAAAGGATATAATTCCTGTCCAGAATAATGCTGTGCGTCCACCAAAAGTTCGAAATCCGTAACCACCAAGTAAGCTTCCAGTTGCCACTCCTTTAAAGAACAAAATATCGATTATAATTCAGAAAGAAATGAGATTAAGGTAAGTAATTGGTTTTAATTCGTAAATTTCAAAGAATTTAAATTGAATAAAAATTTATATAGCTAAATAATCGTAATCGTGTATCTTATAAATATTATATTTTTTTTCAATTTATAAATTAAAAATGACATTCACAGATGTAAATCGATTAAAAAATTATAGAAATCCATAAACATCTGTTTCCTGTGGTCTCTTGGATATCAGAACGGCAGCATATTCTCAAAATAGGAAATGCCATTTAATTAAATAGTCAAGGGAAAAGGTAACCAATAAGAGGTTAAATAATCGATTAATGTCTTATAACTTAACAATAATGTAAGGTAGTTAAAAATTATTAATTTATGAAATGTCACGTCTCAGCCATTTTAGTTCTTTTTATAGGCAAAGTATAGAAGTTATCGAACATTTTCCAAAGATTCGTCTTCAAGATTTTAATGAATCCCCACATTTCAGGCATGCATACATCCTCATCTGGTCCTAGAAATTCCTTTTTGAAATTATATTTTCTGTCAGTTAGGCTCAAACATAGAACACGATTGGGGAGTGAGATTTTTTTATGGTCTTTACACCAATATATGCCATATTTTGGGTGAAATCTGTCCCCAGGGAGTTTATCCATTCCATTGTCCATTATGTGAATACGAGATAACAACAACAAAAAAAAACACCTGTAGATTTGCATCAAATTTTGTAGACATCAATGTGTTGATTGTCCATCAGTATTTTTATTTATTATGTATGTTAACGCTAGTATTTGAAAGCTGCAAATAGTAAGCTAATATGCAACTTCCATGCTGTTTCTGACACCAAAATTGCAGACCCGTATAAAAATTTGAGACCAATCAGTCAAAAAAATCCAAAACGAATATTGGATATTTTTTTTATTAAAAAAAACGCTCTATATTTTTTAAATGAAGGAGAAAGTCGCGTGTAGAACATTTATCCGGTTCAATAGGTAATATTTTGAGAGTACATCCATCACTGAATTAAAAACTAACGATTCACGATTTCGTCAAATTGCTTCTAATTTCATCATTTAAATCTTCGGGTTATAAAGTATTTTGAAATTAATATTGTAACTAAAGGAAAATTTCATTTTATTCAAGTAAGATAAACAGATGTTTACCTAGACCTTCAAAGGTTCCGCTTGCTAATCCTTGCACGGTCGCATCTGTTCCTTCAGGTGCAATTTTCTTTGCATAGGATGTCATTGCGGTATAGAAGGTGCCGAAACAGGGACCTTGTAGAAAGTCTATAAGCAATCCCAACCATGGGTTCTTTATAAACGAATAAGTGAAAAATCTCAATCCATTCGCTACAAATGACATTGTAAATGTGTTCATATGTCCGATTTTGGAGATGATCCATCCAGCGAAAAAGAAGAAAGGCAGTTCTCCCAGAAAACACTGGACGGCGGACGAACAACCCAGAACCAGTTGGCTTGCATCGAGTGATCTTAAATACCAGAAGATATATGATTTGGATATTCCTATAAAAATACCTACAAAATACACTTGTGAGATAAATATAGCTATCCTTGGTTTAACTAGTAGCAGGCCAACAACCTTAAAGATATTTTTAGATGCCTTGACATCTTTCAGTTTCAGTTTTGATATCACTAGTAAATCTGTGAGTAAAAGCAAGACGAGCATATAGAGACCCGGTGAAAAATTATACTTGCCAGAAGTGCTTGGAAGTATTTGGTTAAGGTAACCAGCTAACAAAGCAAAAGATCCCCATCCAATTGTTCCCCACAATCGCTGTTTACCATAGAGTTCTGGTCTAGTGCCTAAAGCGTTGAAGCAAGCTGTATCTGACAGGCTAACAATTGATCCATAGCATATACAAATAATGGCGGTAAAAATACTCAGGAAACACAGTTGAAGAATTGGATTTTCGGAAGAATTCTTAATACTTTCTTTTTCATTGCAAATTGTTGTATTTTTGTCCTTAGGACAAAATGGTATCACTTCTTCAAGACACTCAAATGGTATGTCTGAAAAATTACCACCCTTTGAATTTTCTGTATGTCCTGAACTGTCTTTTAGACAAATGCCACTATCATCTTGGCATATATTACAAGACAGAATGCATTTGTCACAGAACGAAGAATTCTTTTTGCAAGTATACGGAGCAAACTGAAAGATATAGGACACATTCCGATGGCAGAGTATTGAAGACTGTGTTATATCTGTTGTCGATGGAGGAATGAAGTTTAAACCCATGTCCGCCGAGATGTCAATGAAAATCAAAGCTATCATGACCAGCTTCAATTTCTGTAGGTGGTCGGCTATGCTTCCTATTAAAGGTCGCGATATTACAGTGACACAACACAAAATTGCCATGAGGAGTCCAGTGACATCTGCCGAAATCCCCAACTGTTTGGCATACACAGTGATGAAAGGCAAAACGCCCGCATGAGATAGACATTAAAGTAGCATGCTCAGAATTAGTATGCATATTTCGAAACAATTCTGATTTAGAAAGTTTCAAAAAATAAAATTAGAAAACATATTTAAAATAAGTAACAAAAACTCAAAAGAAATATCACTGAAAAAAATCGTTATTATAAAAGTATTTTCTTTACTTTTTCTTTAAAAAAAACTTCTTATTGGCCTGAGGATGATGAGCAATATTTTAACTAACGAGATTTCAAATTCGATTGAAGAAATTATATTTTAAGTAAAATAAACTTTTAAGAGTTTTTTTTAAAACGAAAATAACATTTGTCAGTACCAAATGGATCTCTCTCTCTAAACAATAACAATTTATCAGCACTGTTATTAATCAGTTTGATTTTAAAAACAAACCATTTCAAGCTGTCTTGGTAAAGACAGCTTTTCAATCTGTTTTTAAAAAGCTTTAACAAACAGCTTTATTTTAAAATGAATTGTTGAGTTTTATTTTTATATCAAGGATAATATTAGAATTTTTAGTTAAAATAACAAATACCCGCCGGTTACCAGTTTGTTAACCGGGAATATTGTTTATAGTTAATTTCAGTTAACCATTTAGATAAAGTTCATGTTCTCTCAAATTGTAAGACATTAAAGTCATTTTATATTAATAATCTTACACATGCTCTGCTCATGATGTGCATGAACATTTCTCATGAAAGCCAACTTTCATGACATCACTGCGTCATTAAAAATTTAATTGTCTGGTTAATCTATCTTCTACATTTTGCAGTATTGCGGACTCACTTTTTTTATTTTTCTTGCAAACAAAACAGATATTTTGCAAAATCCTTCTCCTTTAACTTTTAACAATGAAAAAAAAAACCACGTGAATAAAAACAAAATTGTTGAAACAATGAAACGTTTTAAATTTTAGAGCAACAATATAATCTATTCTCAGAAATATGACAAATAAATATTATTTGAAATTACAAAATTCAGGAATAAATTCAGGATTTACAATATTAAATTGGTATAATTAAAAATACAGTTTTTAAAATTTTAAAACGGTGTGAAATTTTTGTGCTATGGTATTTTTGGAAATTATCGCACACTGAATCATCGAACATTAAAAAATCGCACCGAGATTCGCATTTCCATCCTCGAAAGTGTAAAAGTGCCGAATTTCATAGCTGTAAGTCAAACGATTTGGCATGTAGAGCACTAACCCACACACACACACATTCTTCTTTATTATCAGTAGTGACGGATTTCAACTGTTGTTTTATTGAGCTTTTTATTGGTAAATTTCTACGTTTTAAATCCACTGTTTCAAATATTACATTCGTTTATTGAAATTCATTAGAATATTTATGTACAGGCAAGCAGTTCAACTTAAAGGTACAAGCAGGAAATACTGTTATTGAAAAATGCAATACTTATTTCCATACTGCTTAATAAAACGTGGAAAAGTAATATTTTGCTTCTGTTATAAACATTACACAAAATATGGATCAGTCTTGATTCAAACTAAATTATATTCAGTTATGCCAATAAATTAAGTTTGTCTCTGGAAATATTTAATTCAGTACAGTGATACATCAGTATGTTTAAACTGCCAATACTATCAAAGCAATGAAGTCAATACTCATTATAAAATAAACTGTGCGTGTCTAGCATAAAACTGAACATTGATTTTCGGTATCTTGTCAAGTTCCTCCTTTTATTCCTCCAAATATAAATATACTCATAAATTCATCAATTCTTGAAATTAAAAAAAATATTAAAAGACATATAAAACAATCAAAACATTGCCAGTTTTTACAATAATGAGAGGTATATTGTGACAAAATTAATTTATGATGCTAAAACGTTTAAAGAATCCAGGAAGGAAATAGTTTCCGAAATTGCTCGAAGAAGAGAAAAAAAAACATTCTATTTCCATAGCAGTAATACCAAATAATTATTTTTAAAGATTCAGTTAGTATGGATAGGAACATTACAAGTACTTTCAAAATCGCTGCATGCAATTCGTTAAAAAAAATCCTTTTTTTATAACATTTTATTCAATTCAAAAATATTCTTAAAAATTAGTTAATTTTTTGCACTAATAGAAATTATTTTAATTTCTTTAGCGCATTATTTTATTTTCCATTTGCAAAGAGTGTGATATCACGTGTGAATAATTTCTTATTTAAACTAATTTAAAAATATTAAGAATTGGTCGTTTCATTTTCGAATAAACAGCAGTTGCTATTTATCTTTTTTCTCTACTGACCTTGACCTTGACCTTTTCCCTGTGGTAAAATAATGGGTCACCTCGCGAGATATCGCAGTAGTATGACAAGATTAACTGCACACTCGTCTAAAATTGTCGTATGCAATGATGTCACTTCGTTTTTCCTTCTCCGAGATGCACAATGTATTCGCACAAATTAAATTGAAGTTCTAAATTTGATATGTATCATGTGTTCATGAATTCAAGTTCACTAACAAAATCACAAGTTTCATATACCCATACAGAATAGATTATCGTGTGGTACAAAAGAATTCGGTCGTGTTCTGTAATTTACTGCTGAATAAAAATGCAATCAATGAAAATATTTACTACTAATAAAGAAAAATGTTTGTTAGTGCTCTACATACTAAACTATAGTACCTAGAGCTACTAAAATTGGCATAAATATACACTGGAAAGTGGAAATGTGCACCATATCTATTTATAAAAATGCCATTTACTCTTTAATAATTAAAAATTAAGAAAAATTTTAGATTTTCCCTCTATAACTTCAAAAAACATAACTATACGAAAATATTTTTATGACATTTTAAAATTTAAATAATGTATCGCTTTTTTAAAAATATCAAATTTCACTTCTCTTAATTTTTTTTCTGAATCTTAAAAATTTTAATAAAAATATTTTTTAAAGTAATTTTCAGCAAAGCTTTCATTGATGTTCAGAAATTGAAACTGTTTTTCTTGTTTCATCAAATTTTCAACAAATGATTTTCAGTCATAAAAAAAAAAAAGATCGTACTCATGATTGCGCTATCCACACGAAGGGGGGGGGGAGTGAACTTACAAACCGAGATGGACAAGGCGCAATGTGAAGATAAATAACCCGGAAAGTTATACTATTAATAGCATTATGATGTCATGGAAATTGAGTCCATTAGGAAGGCTCATTTACAGAAAAAATAGAACAAAATGTGTAAAATTATTGAAATAAAAATTTTGAAATTACTTCAATTTGACATTTAAAATTTTTTTGAGAAAATCATGAGCATCAAATTCTGAATGGGAGGTTTAATTGAAATTAACCATTTTCTTGCTGAGCCACTGGTCGTCAAAGGCGGCAAGTTAATAATAAAACAACAACGTCTTTTATTTCAATTATTGGAATTGTTTCCTAAGGTAATAATTATGCATATCAATAAATTAAATTATAATTACGATATTTTTGTCATTTTTATTAGTATGACAGAGGATAATGGAAACACACAACCTAACATTTTTTATGAATATAGCAATATAAATTTTAACCTTTTAAATATTGATTTATTTGGAAAAATAATGTGTGTTCGGAACAGATTTAATTTATTGAGGCACAAAAAATATAAAAAGGTAATAAAATTTTAAAATTTCAATGATAAAGTAAATTTATCATTCATAACATAGGCAAAACAAGTGCAAGGTGAATCTCTGATGTCAAATTTAATGTTAATTAGACAAGTAATACTGTTGGGGAAAAAAAAGATAATTTTGAATGGCTTGCAATATATGATTCCATTAGCCTCGCACATAAAATATTTTAAATAGTGCGTTTTTATTGGTCTCTACTATATAAAATATCTGTAAAAAATTAAGTTTTTAAAGCAAACAATATATATCACTTACCGCCATGGAGTATAAAATAATGCGCTTTTATAGGAATCAAATCTTTATTTACTTGAAATGCTCCCATTGCTTTCTGTTGCTATTTTAAGAAATATGTGCGAATGAAAGTAAAGCAGTCTCTAAAAAAACAATTCAAGAATTTTAGTTATCAATTTATTAATCCATTTTCATAGTTTTTTAAAAATTAGGCGAATTGCATTGTTTTTCAAGTTTTACAAAAGGAACTGAGCAAAAATTTGAAAGTGAAATTTCTTAGAATGTGTAATTGAATTTTTACATATAAAAAGATATAAAATCTGAATTGTAAAGAAAAGGATTTTACATTTAATGAAACAAAAAAATAATTTTTAAGTCTTGATGAAATAATTTTTTCAATCAAAAATTAACGCATTTTTTTAATTTTCTTGGAATGCAGTTTCAGAATTTTTTTAATCCTTGTTAGCATATTCAAGATGTAGTTGGATTTATAATATAATCAGGTTAAGCTTTCAGTGATTTCCTAGCAATAATCGAGGCATAAGTTTTAATTGAAACAATCATTCAAAATATTGAATTTTGAGGAAAAAGTTATTGTTATCAAACTTCCTCCTAGATGGCAGCCCTAAACATCATAAAATATGGAATTTATTAACATTCATTGACGATAAAGACAGGGCCGGCCATCTGGTGGGTGCGACGGATGCTATGCACTGGGGCTCCAACATGATCAAGAACCAAAATAATGTTCTGCACGATATTAGCGATGTAGAAGGAAAAGAGGAAGAAATGTAATTGGAAAAATCGATGGGTTGCGAAATATACGAAGTTTACAGATAAATTACAATCTAGTGCAAGTGCGCAACATATTATAAATATAAAGTACGATTATTTACCTTACCTGCTAGGCTAAATTGTAAATATTACTTTGATCATTTGCACTATAAAATGTTTAATATTGTTAGATCTAATCATGTGCATGCCAAGGATGTATCCCTCTGGGTATCAAGACTCGGTTTCAAAAAAGAAAATTATCAGGGGAAAAAAAAAGAAGAAGAAAAGTTAAATTTTGAAAAGTCATAAGTAGATACATTTTCTGGCAATGAAATTCTGGCAATTCTGGTAATGAAATTGCTTCGACTTCAGAAATTACAATTCAAGCTTCAACTGGCGTACAAACTACACAAACTTGCAATGAAAATGTAGAAACTGTATGTTTATACAAATATTGATTCAATCAGAAAATAACGATAAAACTGACAGTAACAAATATGGTCAAGTGCATATAAGTGATTCAGGTTTATGACCAAGCATTATAACAGATAAGTTTAAAATGTTTTGTATAAAAACCAGACATGTACAACACAAAGGACTTGCTGAAATGGATCATTGTCTACTACTTTTTAAAAAAATGCCAAATAGTGAAACACATCAAATTAAAGTTAATAAAGGACTATCTTTGGTCAAACATGTGCGCATAACACTTAAATGCGCTTACTATACTAGGCATCGAAAAAAAAATGCAAAACATTGTAAATTCCTAAAGTAATTAACAGCAAAAACAAAATCTCGCATTAAATAAACATGCAATAGTAATATGCCTTCGTATTTCATTTTTTTTCTTTGCAAAAAATTTAGACCTTCAAATGATTTCTTGCATCCGGGCCCTTTCATAGAGAAGGCCGGCTCTGGATAAAGATGTCACTTGATTCAGATAATTGTGCACTTGAATGTCATAATTAAGTGAATTAGGTTAATTTGAATTGCATTTGTACATCTCTAAGCATATTTTTCTTTTTCAAAAATAGAGCCACAATTAAACTTTATTAAACAACGTACGTGCAATTTACCGAAAGAATAGAATGTTGTTTAAGAACTTGAAGAATGTTTTTTTTCTGAGTTTTTTTCAAGCAATAGTTTCATACAAAGGGGGGGAGGGGTAAATTGCTTTCTTTCATTACGTGAGTAGCTGCATTATTTATAAAAAATTATCTTTCTTGTTATGTATGAGAATAAGTTTTAGAACATTTATTATAAACAGTAAAGATTTTTTTTTAATTGTCAACGAACTTCGGTACTGATAATTTCTTTACTGTTCTTGTTTTTATTAATAAAAATTAATGATAAATTAGAAACTATCATTTTGTTACATTTCAATCAGAATTTAACTTGCTTAAACATCATGCTTGAATTGAATAATCCATTTTTGTCCTCAACATATTTTAACACGTAACATTGGCACGTCCGCTGCCATGATTCGCTCTAAATGATTCAAAACTTCTAATGTAATATTCCTTCTTTATACCTTAACCCTACCCCCATAATTATACATAGTATACTTATACTATGTATAATTATGGAATTATACTTTTATATATGTATTCTCTTA
>JAPMOR010041519.1:45939-193866 GCA_026543865.1 Argiope aurantia | reverse complement strand
AGTTTGAAGACAGTGAAGAGACTTGCTATTTCGTGACGTCGTTTTATTTCATTTTTAAGAAGCAGGCATATGTACAAGCGATGAGCACACAGAACGACACAGAAAAGGAATGAGGAAAAAGCCTTTGGACATTTTATCCCTGGTCTTATATAACCTATGATTTTGATAGGGAAAACATTTCTTCATAGTGCTAATATATTACGAGATTTCGATAGGGATTTTCGTTACACGCGCGGAGAAGGCAGGGGAAACACAGGGAGATTTTAAAAAGAATTTGCCTCATCAGCGGTATTTTGCCTCTTCACGCGGAGTGTGGGAAAATTAGACTTTTAGCTGATTCTGCAATTTAACAAAGCTTCTCTTGAATTAATTAAGTAGAGACAGTGGAATTGGATCACGAAATAAGAGAATATTTTAGAATAAAGTTACTATGGGCTAAATTAAGATAAAATCTTGAAAATTTATTAAATTGAAATTAGAGTTTAAAATATCATTATATATATATATATTGTATTATTATACATAAAGATTCGTTTGTCTTTAGGGCGTTTAAAAATAGTAAAAGGTTTATTATAATTCCTAAAAATGAATGTGCGTGTTTTGACTGTCATACAATTTTTACAGCAACAATTATTGGACAAGAATGTGAAAATGCATCCTTTTGTGAGACTCGACACAAAAGTTCTAAGAGTTAACTGTAGTACAGGAGGAAACATCTAATTAGAAAGCAGGTGTGAATTGCAGCTGCCAACTCGTTAATTTTACTTTTTGAATCATTCGGTCAAAGACAGAATTTTTTGAATGATTGTAATCATTTCTGAATATAAATCCACAGAACATAAGCCGGTTTCATACAATATTCAAGATGAAAACTGAATTAATAGTATTTAACACGGAACTGTGTAATGAAATACCATGAAAGATACACACATACCTACATACAAACATAAGGAACGTATAGCAACTCTATTCAGAAGTGGATCTATTTAGTATTTGGTCACATTCATTTAAGATCCAAAAAACAATATGTCTCTGTACTTACAAATTTAATGTTTTACTTTTAGTATTGAAACATGTTTTATAAATGATTGAATTTTTTAAACAAAATTTTGTAATTAACAACCGCTTACAATCTAGAATTTGTTGCTTTCCATAATAAATATGAGCAATAATTTTTCATATATCATTTATTTCACAGAATAATTTGTAATAATTACTGAAATGAAAATAACTGTGTTTACAAAAATAATTACATATGTATGAAAAGAAAAATATTTTGATTCTAAAGTAAATATGTCTTTTATACTGTTTCAAACTATTCATAAGCTATTTTCCAAACAATAAGTAGCTTTCAAAATTTTAACTCGAAAGGAAATAAGTGAAAATAACTTACTCGATATCTGTGTTGAAATCGGCTAGAAAAATTATTTTAACATTCAACCATTATTATTCAAGTAATAAAAGATATATAAACTTCAACGAATGACGTTTTTTTTTCAATACATTAATTACCACAAGTAGTATAAAATGTCATAGGGAGAAACGAAGTTAGAGCTAAGCCAAAATAATGTCATGGTTACAAATGTGCCGATTTCTTGATCAGGTCAGTCTGTTAGATATAACACAACGTTTACTATTTCGATCTCTTAGAAATTCGTTCTGTAAACAGAGATGCCTATCTCAGATCTTGATCTTCGGGCTTTCCTCCAGAGTATCGCGACCTTTGATCAGATAATTTTGGATTGAATAACGCTATTTTCCAAAATGTATATCTTTACGATGATGCTAATGAATTTTCGTATAGAAGTCTGACAAAAAAATAAAAATTGATGACCAATTTTTCATATTTTTAGGACTATCGACATATTAGGTAACAGACGAAGATGTATTTTTAGGGAGAAATTAACATTACAACTAACAAGACCGTCATTTTGACGGTTTTAAATTTCATGCAAAATAATCTTGATATAATTTATGAGTTGTTCTAGAACTTAATGACGACTTTTAATGATATAGAACAGTTATATATTCCTATTCAATTTCCACTCAGCCACTTTAACTTCCATAATCGTATGACCTATACCTGTTTATACCAAGACCCGTCAAAATGACGACTTTAGCGATTTCAAAATTTATAATATTTTATGGATCATCTATGCATCGATGGACATCAATATGTATTTGCATTCAATTATATAATTTTCAAACATTTCCTGGAAAAATCTGAATTGCATTTTTTATATGAAATTATATTAATTGACCCAAAATGTTTGGCAGCCATTATAATGGGATCTATTTTATTCTAATTATGATTAAGTTTAGAACTAAAAGCGCTAACTTTATATCCTATAAATACAAATACAAACTGTTTTTCTTAATTTTTATTAATAAGTAATGAATTATTATATCAAATATTACTTTTGTTAAATTATATTCTTTTATTTACATAAACTACGCCAAAATTTACAATGAAATGCCATGATGATCAAAAACCCATCAGTTTGACGGGTGTGGTAAAACTGGGTATACATCTAACACCGGTAGTTCTTGTGTTAGTAAGAAAATGTTTTTTAACAAGCAGTACCAACATGAATACAGTTGAATCGCATAAAATGTTTATGCCTAATTAACGTGTCATATCGAATTATATCCACAAAAAGATCCGTCATATATGAATTGAATTCGTCATTTCCACATATTTACTATTCGTTTCAGTATCCTGAGACGACCATTTTCCGATGATTCTATCTCACTAAGGGGCGAGACGTGAACGCATTTCCGAAATTCTTTGTCATTCTTTGACCTTGATTCCCACCCTGTTGGATACTTTTTCTTTGTTTTTTTTTTCAGTGTATGTGAGTATCGTGTCGTTTCTGAATTTATTATTTATTTTATTCTGTCTCACTAAGGTACGAGACGTCGAAGGATGAGCGGGTTTCCGGAATTCTTCCTCATTCTTTGACTTTGATTTCGAACCTATTAGATACTTTTTCTTTATTTTTTTTCAAGTTTATGAGTATCATGTCGTTTTTGAATTTATTATTTATTTTAATTTAGTCTGAGAATAATCCGAGCTTACTTTAGTGTAAAATGTAAGCATCTCCTAGTTTCATCTTTCTTCTTATCCCTATTTTGTCGAATTAAACCCATCCTAACGCATACGCAAAAGCGTGAAGGGTTTTAGAATCCGTTGGCAAACAATATTGTTACGAAATTTCTGCCGGGGTTCGTTTGGATAGTTTCGTACTTACTGTTCGTTTACCCTCAGAATCCTGAAACGATCATTTTCCGATGATTCTATCTCACTAAGGGGCGAGACGTGAACGCATTTCCGAAATTCTTTGTCATTCTTTGACCTTGATTCCCACCCTATTGGATACTTTTTCTTTGTTTTTTTTTTCAGTGTATGTGAGTATCGTGTCGTTTCTGAATTTATTATTTATTTTAATTTAGTCTGCCAGTAATTCGAGTTTACTCTATTGTTAAATGTAAATATCTCCTTTTTTCTTCTTACCCCTATACCTATTAAATTCATCCTAACGCGTGCGCAAAAGCGCAAAGGGATTTATAATACATTGGCAAACATTATTACATCCAACATTATTTATAATCAATACGTCTAAATTTTTATTCAGAAAATTTTACCGTTAAATTCCAGGCAGAAAATAACAACTTAGTAGAATAGAAAAAAAAAGAAACGTTTTATTATTCGTCTAAATGAAAGAAAATTTCGAAAAAACTACATAATAATACATCAGAATCATTACGTTTGTGATAATACAAGGTCTGGTACAAGGCCAAGAGTTTCAAATCTTCCAAGTATAATATCCAAAGAATGTGCTTTGGCTTAAAATGCCAGACCCATAAACATAATCTGAGGCGTCAACTCCATGTTTCCTCCGAGGTCCGAAAAAGAGCAATGAACTAGGGAGAAAAATGACGTAGAGCGATTGGAAAAAAATTTCAAAGGAAACTTTTTTTAAATTCTGTTTTATTTTTCTTTCTGCTATTTTGCGGGTATTTAATCATGCATTATTTGAAGAAATACCGCAGATGGTTTTCATTTCAAATTATTATTATGCAAATGATATAGTTGGCTATCAATTTGGAGTAATCAATCGCAGCAATTATTCAAAATAATATGGAGTATTTTTAGAAACTAAAAATATACAAGCATTTTAATACTATCATCTTCGGGTGCAGTCGTTACAATTTTTATTTTACGTTATCGCAGTACTTAAGGGACATTCAAACTTTAAATTATCAATCTAACTAGAATATCAGATTTCTTTTTGTTAATCAAATGACAGCTTCAAATGTACTGTCGCTAGAAATGTTTTAAAAAACGTACATTTTTAGTTGCCACAGATAAATACAAAGGGAACAAATATATAGTACAGGTTTAGAGTACATGAATACACGGATGTTAAATATTTATATTTTCAAAACTATTGCACTTAATATAATCAGTAATATAGAAAATAAAGACTATCATTCTAATTTTTTTCAATTATAAATGTTTGATGTGTGACACACCAAACACCTAATCGGCAGTTCAAGTCATTTCATGCATTTTGAAGTTTTATATGGTCAATGATGTTTATGTTCATCGACTATTTTCGGCAATGAAGCCTTATAAACTAAGTCCTTGATGTAAACTCACGAAAAGAAATTACATGAAGTAATATCTTAGTATCTTGATGGCCATTTGAGGCCATTGGCAAATAAATGCCTTGGCCATTCATATAGCACAAGCGAACGCTAAATGAATCTAGCCTTTTTACGGAATCTTGAGATCATTGATGATTTTTTTGCGATTAATCGCTAACATACGGTTAATAATATATAAGTACCAGGAAATCGAATATGTAATTTGGGCACATTTTTTCCAACCGATTTAAATTCAAATTTGACATAGAACTGCAAAAGTAGTCAAAAGATTATATATCAAATTTAATAAAGTCATCGCATTTTAAAATTATCAAGTACCATGCATGCAATAGTATAAATCAACAGATGGTCTTCCCTTTAACGATTTTGATTTAAAATTTTATTGGTATTTACATTTTAGATACTAAATTTGTGTGCCAATTCTTATCTGTGTAGTTCTTTTCATTTTGTAGTTAACGTGTCCATTCGTATTCGGACAGCCTTCTTCTGAATAGATTTCGTTCAAACTTTGATATTTAGCTATAAATTTGGTGTTAAGTCCCTTTTCCAAATTTCAATCGTATAATTCTAAATGTTTTTGAAGTATCTGAATGTTAAACATATAGACATAATTCCAAAAGTGTGTTTTTCGGACTTCCTTAAACCTGAAATTGGATAATCTCTAAAATATACAACTCCAGTTTTTTGACGATCGCACTACTGTTTTTTCATACATGTAAATGCAAAAATGAATGTATTTTATAAATGTTAAAATGATACGAAAATAAAATCGAAAGTTAAAGATGCAAATTATGAAAAATGACATATACAAACAAAATACACAAACCGTAACAAAATTCTTGAAAATGATGCATGCAGTCTTATCTGATCTGAAGTTTGATATTTGTTAATTTCATGTTGCATTATTTTTCAAATAATGAAACAAATGCGGTGCATAAATAATATTCCAATCGTCATTAAATCAATCCAACAAACTGTGACAGAAAAAAAGAAAAAAACGTCGATCAAGTAGCCTGATGCACTATGACATAAAAAAAAATCTTGATAATTCCTACAGAATTTTGTGTTACTTGTCATTATTTGGATGCAATTACTTTTGATCAGACCCATAAACATAATCTGATGTGTGAACTCGGTGCTCCTCTGAGGTTGAAAAAGGAGCAATGAACTAGGAGAAAAATGAGGTAAAGCAAATGAAAAAAAATTTCAAGGAACTTTTTGTTTTTTCATTTCTGTTTAGTTTTCTTCTAATATTTTTGTGGATATTTGACTATGCATTATTTGAAGAAATACTGCAAATGATTTTAATTTTAATTATTACTATTCAAATGATATAGTTGACTATCAATATGGAGTATTCAAACATTCGCAGCAATTATTCAAAATATGAAATATTTTTAGAAATTAAATTGTTTAAGCGTTTTAATACGATTATCTTCCTGTGTTGTTGTTGCAATTTTGATTTTACGCTATCGCAATATTTAAGCTACAATGAAATTCGAAATTATCAATCGTGGTAAAATACCAGTTTTTTACTGTCGGTGAAAATGTATTAAAAAATATATTTCCAGTTATAGTTTAGTTATATTAACTTTCCGTTTTAAAGCAACACAAGGGCTATTTATGGACGGACCTTATAATTTTGAACCGCGTTCAGATGATGTTCAAGGATGACAAGGACGACACCAAGGAGACCCCACCGCCACCACCTCTCCACAATACACCAGCGGGAGGCGTTTGGCCCAAACTGATTTAACGTGCACCAGACCCGCTTACACGACGGTTCTTCGGTGGTCACGAACCTGAAACCTTCCAGTTCCGAAGTCGAGACCTTAACACGAGACCACCGCGGCCCTAGATACATTTCCAGTTGTAACAAATGCGAAGGGAACAAATATAAAGTACAGGTTTAGCATAAACGAATGCCTGGATGTAAAATAGTTACATTTTCAAAACTATTACACTTATTATAATCAGCGATATAAAAAAAATAAAGAAAGTCATTCTAATTTTTTTTTAGTTGCAAATGTTTAATGTTTGACTTTAACTGCAGATTAGATGGTTACGCCCCAAACATCTAATCTGCAGTTAAAGTCCTTTCCTGCATTTTGAAGTTTTATACTGTCTATGATGTTTATGTTCATTGACTATTTTCGGCAATGAAGGCTTATTAACTAAGTCCTTGATGTAAACTCATGAAAAGAAATTACATTAGATAATATCGTAGGATCTTGATGGCCATTAGAGGCCGTTGGCGATTCATGTGGCATAAACGAAAGCTACATGAATCTAGCATTTTTGCGGAATCTATCTTGAGATCATTGATGATTTTTTGGCGATTATCACTAGCACACGGTTAATAATACAAAAGTACCAAGAAATCAAATATGCAATTTGGACACCATTTTTCCATTCAATTTAAATTCAAATTTCACATCATTTCCATTTAAGTCATCGCGTTTTAAAGTAAAAGCGTTTACATGCATTCGAAAGTATAGATCAGCATGCAATCAAATTTTTGATGGGTTTTATTAAAAATTTTACACTTATTTACCTTTTAAATACTAAATTTATATGCCAAATTTTATCTATGTAGTTCTTTGCATTTTGTATTTATCGTGTTCATTTGTACTTGGACAACCTTCTTCTAAATGAATTTCGTCAAACTTTAAGAGAAATCTAAAAATTTGGTGTAAAGTCAATTTACTAAATTTCATTCGTCTGGCTCAACACCTCTTTGAATTATCGAAATGTCAAACAAGCAAATATAATTCCAAAAACCTTCCCTACACCTGGAATTATATAATCTCTAAAATCTACAAATTAAGTTTTTTTTTTTGACGATCACAGTACTCTTTTTTTCGTATATGTAAATGTAAAAATGAATGTATTTCTTATATGAATTCGTATTTCGTAATGAAATTATATAAAAATAAAAAAGAAAGCTAAACAAGCAAATTATGAAAAATGATATATACAAGCAAAATACGCAAGCAGTAATAAAACTAATGAAACTGATTAATGTAGTCTTATTATGAATCTGTAGTTTGATATTTGTTAATTCCATGTTACATTATTTGTAGAATAATGAAACAAAGGCCATACCGTTCAAATCTGATAGCATTGCGTTCAGATTTTTTTTAATTTATTGCTTTTATTTAAAAACATGTCTTCTTTTAAATAATTTGCTTCGTCTTCCATTTTTTTTAGTGAACGTTGCTACGAAAAAGAATGAATGTGAAATTCAACTTTTCGTTTTCAAACTTTTATTTTATGATATTTTGGTTTCGATTTTGTTGATTTTAATCATGTTACAGACAACGTCTTGAAGCCACCAATAGTAAATTAATAAAAATAATTTTTTAAAAAAAACTAAATCGTCATTGCATATAAATGAGAGAAAAATACCGATGGCAGTAAAATTAATAATTTGTCTTTTTTTTTAAAGCTACTTTTCCTTCTTTGGGGGAAATATTAATTTCAGTATTTGTTTTCATAAATATTTTTAGCTATGCGAAAAATTATTACAAACTATGCAAAAAATTGTGCATACTTCATATGTGAAAACATTTTTATACGCATCTTCAATATTATTCTATACTGTTGAAATTTTTTGTTGTATTGTAATAACCGCAAGTTGCTTTTGTCGGCCGGCTGGCTCACCATAGATATTGATTGCATTTAATTCCATTCATTAATTATACACATTTTCATGTCCATGATTCATTCAAAATATCAGACATTAAAGCCATTTTATTGGCTTACTTATGTTCGCCTCTTTGTATACATAAACTTTCTAATGGAATCAGGATCATATAAACTCATGACAGAATTAAAAACGGAAATTTGCAGCTCACCTGGCATAATTTCGCTGTATTGAAACTTCACTTTTTCTTTCGTCTTATAAATTACGCAGATATTAAATAGAATCTTTTTTTTAGTTCTCAACAATGCAAGAAAATCACATGAGCAAATATTTTTGAAACACTAAGAATATTGTGAATTTTAGAACAATTTTCTTAGAAATTAGGCAAAGAATATCTTTTTTAAAAATTACCAAAAGTTCGGAAAAATTCGCACGATTATAAAATTTTATATTATTTAAAAGACAATTTCTTAAGTTTCAAAAATGTGTCAAAATTCGTTTTTGTGCAATAATATTTTTGGAAGTTACCATGGAAAAGTGCAAAAAATTTTGTTTAATATTTATTTAATTAAAAATTTACTGTAATTAAAATTTCAAAAATATACCTCCGAAGTGCGTATTCCCACCTTTCAATGTCATATACGAGCCAAAAGTTTTAACCATAGGTCACAATTGTTCTGGCTTGCAGAGCGCCAGAATACATGCACGCAGAATCACAGACACTCGCACATTCATCTTTTATTTTTATTATTATTATTATTAACATTATTTACTGTATTTGCGATTAGAGGTTTTATTAAATCACCTGGAAAGTTGATTTTCTTGTCCATTAATTTGCTTACAATAATTGTGAAATCAAAATAAAAGCAACAATCTGTAATCAAGCAAACCAAAAAATCAAATGTACTTTTGATCATTTGAAAAATAGAGGCTTCAGTGAAAGTTCATGTGTTTAAATTTTTATTCATTGCAATGATATTAAAAATATTTTTAGTGAACACTCTATAACTAAGAATGAAATTTAAAAATTAAATAAAGATAACCGAATCAAATTTAAAACTTTAACATATATTTTGGACTAGAGAGTCGTATCTCCTTATTTATTATTATTGTTATTATTTTATTGTATTATTCTACTTTTTTATTCATTTTATTTATATATTTATTTCATTTGTTTTACTTCATTTTATTCATTTATGTCATTTAGTTTTTAATTTGTTTATGATTCATCAGCATATTCTTTTCATCCTTTTCTTCTTTCTTTTTCTTCAGTTTTATAGTCAACATTTTTATTGCACTTATTTTTATTTACTTAAATTTTTATTATATCAAATAACCCCTTCCACACTTCGTTCCAGACTGTAGTGCAGACAATCGATTCATTTTATTCTAATTCGTATCAGTTTCGTAACTGATCAACTCAATTTTAACACTCAATCAGCGGACATTTCGTCGCTACATCGAAGCTACCTCTGAAAAGCGGACATTTGACAGGCAATTGTAAGTTTAGTGTTAATAATAACACATAACAATTTCAAGGGCATGGACATGATTGAACAATTCGTTTTAAAATCGCCCCATAAGCATTTATTGAGAAATCAGAACAGCCGTCTGCGTTTTTCTGTACTCGACAAATAAAAAGATCCAGACGAAATTGTGTCACCGGGCTAAATGAATGCAACGCACTTTGTGGAAAGAGTAGCGATCCCTGTCAGACACGTTTATTTCATGAACCAGACTGTGTTTTCGCCAAAAGTACAGTTTCAGCATACACAGAGAAAGGAAACAATTTATTTTAATCGAAATTATAATTTTAGACGCTAATTTTAAAATGGCTGCTCTAATAACAGTAGAGAATATATTTATTCTCTTTTGGTTTATCGCTAGAATAGACCGTTGAACTTCTACCAAATTTTATATTCTTATATTTTGGAGGATAAGATTGTGTATCTTCAGAAGATTCTTCAAATTCTAATTCATAAAAATTTAACTTACACTTTTCTGTAATATCATCGCACAAAAATGATTTTAAATTTTTATGAATTTTAATTATTATTATGATATCATTCAAAATTTTTAAAATGGTGACATTTAAAATGGTTTTAATCTTGTGAGTTGAAACGCCATCACTTCAAGTTAAATGTGATCCAAAACTGATTTGATTTGTGTCAATTTTCGACTCATGCGAAGATTAGTTCTAGAATGGATCTCATGACTTTAAATAATATAAAAAGGTTGAAAGAATATGCAAAGTATATTAACCAATAACGAAAAAACAATTCATATTTAAGTATTTGTCAATACAAACGATCTTTATGATACGTTTCACTTTCTGTGAAGTCACGATTGTTTTATTTTTATGATGCAAAAGCACGCTTATTCTTTCTTTATAGCAATGATCAATGATATCAATGAACTTCAACTTCTTTTTACATGCCAGTAGATACATTACATGCAATGTTTATGATCGAGTACAAGTATTACGTGACAGAGAAATTCTACAATGAAATTTTGCCGTAACTGTGGTCATGTGATCTGTATTAACAGTTACGGCTTCAAATAAAAATTTGGTGAAAGGAAATCGGAAGTATTATGACTCAAGTGTACGTGTGTGTGTGTACACGAGGGCGGATTTTTTTATATGAAAGAGTTTCCTTTAAAAAGTCTTTATTTATTTTTGGATTTCAAACATTGGATAAAATCAATTTTTAAGCTATAAAAAGAATTCATCCAGGGGTCTCTGTTTAATATCACTAAATGCTTATTCTTTTTTATTTAGATTTTTCTCTTTGTATGGTTAAGAGACAGAAAAAAGTAAAATACATCTTTAATCTTTTTTAATGCCTTCATTATTTCGGAGGGCATCTTGAAACACATAAATTAAAAAAAGAAAAACATATTACACAAACATAATGAAACATCGTTTCCGAATTAATAGCGGTCACGTGCGCACTTTCAGAAACAAATGAACATCTAAGTTATTAAGTAACTGATCGCAGAGAAAAGAGATACGTGCTATTAGTATAAGTTAACTAATGTCTGTGTAAAAAATACGATGTTATAAGTATAAGAATAAAATGCACGAACAGTTCTTTGGAATAAACTGAAATTTTTTAATCCTATGTAGAAAAAAGTTGAAAATATTTTTTTAAATCTGAATTCAATGCTTTTTTCTTAATTCAAAACTTCTCATAACTTTTATCATTTACAAAACTGAAGGACCTATTTGAAATTTTAATTAAAAAACAAAAGCAGGTAGAATAAGATATGATGATTTTTTTAAATAAAATTTTTCTTCTTCCAAGTGAAGAATTCTGCGCATTAGGTAGAAGTTTTTATTCTTGAAGCATTGTTTTTAAATGGTTATAAAAATTTGAGGAAAATTATATGTATGGTCTACTTAAATACATTCAAATATCGTGAATGTCTTATCTATCTGTCATTATAAAATATCACTATTTCATTTTTATGATATAATTCTTAATATCGTAAACATGTTAATTTTATTATTTGTTCTATTTCTTCAAAAAAATTATAATATTTACATGCTTATTTTCAAATTGTTCCATTTTACTTTTCCTGTTTTCTCGCTAAAATTTAAAACACTCTCCCATTTGGAAATAATGAAAAGTTTACATTGCTTTATAATAAATCACGATATTTTCCATCTTACTGCTTTCAGTCCTTGATAATATCTGATACAGATATTGTGAAATGCGAAGCCACTTCTAAAATGAATCATGCCATAAACAGAAGTTCATTATTTTTCTTCTATTTTCCAAAGAACCTATTTGTATTAATAATGGCATTCGGTAATAAATAATTCTGTCTTAGATTAATTGACTTACCAAATTCCGACAGTGAAAGAAGCCAGTTAACGACTTTACATTCAACTATCAAAAGAGTTTATTTTAAATAAACTACCTTTGTGAAATAAAAATTTATGAAACCGGTTCTGTGGTACTAGTTGAGATATAATCTTTTTAATTTTGACACATATTTTAAAATACTTGGTAATAATAATCTTAATATCTACTTGCAGGCCTTTCTCTTCTATACAAATGGTATTTAATATGAATGCATATTTTATTAAACTATTATCTTAAAATATGAATAAAATATGAAACATATTTTAAGGCAGTAATTCTATTTCTATTTGTTTATCAATTGTTAAGTTTTCAAAAATTTTCCTAGTCTGTATCTTTCCTAAAAATTATCCTAACTCTGTATTTCTGGTAAGTATTCTTTTAACGGCTGTTATTTTATTTTTACATAGTGACACATTAATATGTGCCGAATCAAAATGCTTTCTCAACAAATTCCTTTCTGAAACAGGGTAAGTTAAAAATACTTTCTTATGGTCTCTTCTTCCTGCTTTCAGTTTTCTTATTTGGTAAGCTGCGCTATTCTTGTAATGGTTTTTACAAATAATAATTTCACGATAGATAAAAGCTGGACTATTTCCAAAATATAATCTATACTTATAGTAAAGCTCAATGTGTGTGTGTGTGTGCTCTACAAGCCAAACCATTCGAACTGCAGTTATTCTTTTAACGGCATGTGAACCTCGGGGCTGTATTTTTAAATTTTTAATTAAAAAATTTAAATAATTAAAAATTAAGCAAATTTTTGGCGTTTTCCCGTTATAATATTATTGCACAAAAATAATTCTTACATCAAGTCAAAGTTCCAAAAATAATCCTTTCAATGATTCTAATGTTTTACCCATAAATTAAATTTATATTTTTAATGAATTTTTTTAAAAAATAATTTAATTATATTTTTAACAATTTATTTCTCACAAAATAAAAATAAAATTTAACCTGCACGAGAAAGTTAAGCATGCATGGGAAAAAAATTAGTTTTTATCTGCAGTTGCAATCACATTGACAAAAGCTCAACTTTACAAAAATAGTTAAATATGATTGTAAATCTAGAAAAGTGTAATTATGTCTATATGAAACGAAATAAATGAGAAATATAATATTTTTTTAAAGATAGATGCAAAACAAAGTTTTCTATGATCTTTTATAATATATACATTATTGATTCAATAAATCAGCTTTATTTAAGGCAAACATGGTTTAATAGATATCCTTTCAATTAGCCCAAATGCTAATTTGGGCTAAAATTTCATTGTTATTCCATTAATAATAGAAATACATGCAGACTTAAAATGGTGTAAATGAAGTAAATATTTATATTTTATGTAACTGGAGTCAATAAATGCTCTAATAAATTACGAATGTTTAGCTTTTATCTATGTCCTCTGCTCTGTGAATCATATATTTTTAATAACAATATTTTAATCTAACTATTTAATAATATTTTTATAATAATTTAATAATTACTAATATTTTTTTAAAAAAGAGTTTCACTCCAATCAATTAAATCAGTCACTAAAACTGACTGATTGATGAAAATTTAAATATCACTGTTCAATAAAAACGGTCGATATTAGACCACTTCATCGACCGCCTCAAAAATGATGTCCCAATCAGTGCCTAGGGTTTCTTAAGACTATCTTTCCTATCTTTCTTATTCTAAGATTATGAAAAATTTTGATTGTCCTAACCTATTCGCTTCAAAACTTTATAAAATGACCATATTTGATAGCAAAAAATTGTAACGTTCATTTACTTATTTAAGAGTTGTGGTATCAAGAATATTTCACAGAATTTTATTCCTTAGAACCAAGTGACTGTAAAAAATTTAGACCGTAATTTTTGAAGTATATTTACAGACCGAAGCAAAATAAAATACTGTTATTCATGTCATTTAAATCCCTTTGAAAGTAAAACTAAAAATAAAATTTTTTTATGAATCTGAGAAATTTTTGTTGAATAGCCCTTGAGATATTACGTGAATTATGAATATGTTCAGTACGTGCTATTATTCTGTAGTGCACATAAGACTTAATTGCTGAACGACTCTGTTTTCAGCACTCATATTTTAAAAAAATACTTGGTTTCAGTTAAAAAATGTATTTTATATTAATTACAGTTTAATCATTTCCGCTTTAATTTAAATTTGATATTTTTAGGGAGCTGAGAAAATTAGAGATATATATAGTACATTATGGTGTAAGGCCTTTATAATAGTACGAATGAATTATATGACTATCAGAATGTGAAGCTTAAAAATATTTTGATGAAGAAGCTATTGAAAGACAAGTTACATAAAATATTTAATTGAACATTTTAACGAACATTAAAATTGGCAAACCGGCTAGTGAAGAATAAACACTATTAAGGAATTCTGCACATGCTTTTCTTTAAATCAAAGAATGTCTTACACGTATATATATAGTTTACATTTCAAAATGCCTGAAATTGGAATCGATTCCAGCAAGAATAAATCTTCAGTACACTGTTTATTTTGAAAGTTGTTACTGTTCTAGAAAAGATTAATTCTAGTCTTTTAATTGTTTTAAAGTCTATATGCTTTATATGCTTATTTATATAAATGAATTCCATCGCAACATGATCTTTTTAAAGCAAAATTATTTAAGCACATATTTACATTTATATTACATTGGTTTAAGTACATGCATATTTTACAATATCTTCTTTTGTGACATACATCTGTACGTAAAAATTAAAAGGACTTTATATAAAGGATATTCACTTAAAATCCTTTCACATACATATGAAATCCCTTTAATATCTGAAGGACAGCAATATAGAGAGAGTGTGAACTATTAGTTCACACTCTCTCTATATTGTCATCAGCGGCGAATTTCCGATTAGATAGCTGATAGGTCAATTTAAAAACTAGATTTCCCGATTTTTCAAGTAAACAAATTTATAAAATATTAGGATAATTTTAGCGGCTTATTAAATATAATTGATTAAGTTATATTTTTGCTGCTGCCACTTAGCTATTATATTAAGTGATTTTAATGTTTACCACCATTATGAACAACGAAGTCTGCTTTAATAAAATTGCATACGACCGTGGATAATGGAAAATCTTGAGCCATAGTAAACAAATGAAATAAATGTGCCTTTACAAAGTTAACAATAAAAGAAATAACCTTGAATAAATCATGAATATGTTGATTAAGTTTTAAAAAATCGGTGAGGATGGAAAACTAAACTGAACTAGCTTATTAAAAGTGGAGTCTCCTCATAAGAAGCATTACCTTGGGCTGCAAAAACCCGAAATCCGCCATTAATAGTCACGATAGAGTTCTCGAGGTATAATAAAACGGCTATGCTTTACACGATTATATCGTTTGCAGCCGCACCTGGTGGAAAACTTTTTAAATTGTGTTCCTATCTCGCAAACGATATAGCGAAAGTCTTTATAATTTGAAGAATATTTAACACCCCACCCCCTGTCTTGTACCGTTTTTCAATTTCTACTATTAGTTCACACTCTCTTTATATATATTTATATATCTTGTTTAAATTTTCAATCGTTAATAAAATACTTTTTATTCATCCATTCAAGTTCAAATACATTTCTTTAAACGTGTTTTGAATTAGACTTGATGTTAATACAGTTTTTTCAAATATGAATTAATTAATTAGATTTAATTGAATAAAAACAATAAACTAAACAAAGAAACTGGATTAGAATCGAGCCAATATCAGTTCAATTTCCCACCAAACGCAGCTACGGTACTGCTGAACGAAAAATGCTACCATTAATACTAGCATGGGCATCAACAGTACATAAGATGCAAGGTACTGTGGATTATGCAGTAATATATCCAGGACGAAAACTCTTTGCAGCAGGTCAAGCATATGTCGCCTTGAGTCGTGTGAAATCATTAGATGGACTATTAATTGAAGAACTGAACTGCTCGAAACTCATTGGAAAGTTTCCTAGCAATAATGAAACATTGCAAGAGATGGATAGAATGAAAAATTATAGACCAACATCGGCTTCATAAATTAGAAACGAAAACAAATAGAAAGCGAATAAATTGTAGCAAGCAAAAATAATAGTCCAACATCATATTTTATAGAAAGGAAAATGGGCAATTGCAACGAAATTCGCTTTCTCTTTTGCCACTTAATATTGTGATTCTGTCATATGTGTATACATATTTAAATTAATTGTAATTATTTAATAAAAAGGAACTAAAATTTAAAAAAATTTATTTGTTGACCTAAGTAGGAATTGACTTAAAATTTTTTTTATATTACTTGTTTAAGACAGGAATACTAATTGTTAACTTTTTCACCATATGCCGCTGTAAATAGTCCCATCGTATAATGCATAGCCGTTTTTACTATAATTAAAAAACATTTTCATGGCTAATTCGTTGTCGTTCAGAAGTTTAAGGGGTAGGGGCATAAGGTATTTAAGTACCTGTATTATATAATAGATTTTCGGTAAATTCCGAATTCGACTGAATACCCAGAATCAATGAATATGATTTGAATGTGGTTTTTGTTTTAAGAACTAATTAAAAATTCGTTGTGCTTCCTTTAGGAGTCGATTTTGACTTTACAGGTGGTTTTTCAGCTCGCCGCCTCAGGATAAAAATATGTAAGAGAACGTTGATAACAAAAAGTACAAAACTAACGATGGCTGAGATTAAAAATGTTTTTCTGCTACCAAATTTGTCAAAGCCAATGCCACCGAGTATACTTCCCATTCCTGCACCTGCAATTGGAAAAAAAATATTAATATTCATAAAGGAGATGTTGAACTCTGAACGTAATTTTAAAAAATGTCAAAACTTTTGTGCGATGCAAAAGATACAAATGCTTTAAATTCACAATGGGCCCTAAATAAATATTTTTAAGCATAGGTTTTTGTCGTATAAAGTGATACTTTTATAATATGAGAATTGAGATAGCTATTCTGATAATAAGATATCTTTCAGTATAATTTTTATTAACAGAGAAATTCCTGAACAATATCGCGTATAAAAATAACATTTAAGAAATAAATATAAGAAAAATATTTGATACCTTATTGATTCTGAAATTATGCTTTATCACCGTTTTTAGTGACTGCCTGGTTTGCCGGGAAGATGGTTGCATTTTTTTTCCAATTAAATATATTATGCATAATTTAATGCTCGTGATTCCTCCAAGAAAATATTTGAAATTGCATTATAAATAAGTAATTGCCCAGATAATCTATCTTTTAACAGTCATGATAATTCAATGAACTGATTGAGTACTTAAACTTAGCTCTTAAAGTACTTAAACTTACCCTTCATTTAAATTACACATATATTAAAATGAATCACTTTTCCTGGACTTTCAAGAAAGGAAGAAAATCACGTTTTTAAATATTTGATGGAATAATGAAAACAGAAGGAATTTTATTTCAACATTAACCGCTTTTGGTTCGTCGAGAATATTGATGGTAGTGTTTACTTTCATTTAAGTATTATATGCACATCTTAATATGCATGATTCCTACTATTTTTAAGAATCAAATTTTGACAGACATAAACGCTGTGTTAATTTGATAACCATACAATTGTTCTTTTCACTTTGTATATGAGCCATACTAGCAAACTCCCATGATTTCAAAATGCTATTCAGACGTATTTTTCCAATTAATCTATATTTTTACTTTCGCAATAGTGTAACTTCATTTTATAATTCACTAGTCGTCATTGGTGACCAACTGGTTCGTTATGGAAATTCGTTGTATTTAATTTCGTTTAAATCGTTTAGATAAAACTTTATATCTATGATTTCATCAAACTGTCAGACATTAAAGCCATGGTATTTTAATTGCCTCATCTATGTTCTGTTCGTTGTGCACATGAACCTTTTTAATGGAGACCGATCCCGTAATGTCTTAGTGATACTAAAAATGTAGATATCCGGTTTATCCAACTTGTGTGAGATTCAGTTTTTGCTAATAACTTCCTATTCAGTTTTTTCCCGTTTCGTAAAGTATGCATATTTTTAAACAGAATTCTTTTTCCCTAGCATTCAACAACAGAAGAAAATTATGCCATTAAATATTTCATGAAGCAATGAAAATGGTTTGAATTTCAGATCAACAATGCAACCTTTTATTGAAAATTAAGCAAAAGAATTTTTTAATAGATTGCCAAACTTTAAGAAAAAAAAGTGTACGACTGCTAAATTGATATCATTGAAAATACATTTCTTTTTAAATTTTGAAACAGTGTAAAATTCAATATTGCCCAATATTTTCGAAGATTACAGAGGTAAAGCGCTAAAATTCAGACAAAATTATGTGAAGAAAAGCCATTTTAAACAGGTTGTCAAAATTCATAAAAACTCTGCATGACAGTTATATTGGTATCATTACAATGATTTTTTTTAAATTTTAAAATGGTAAAAATAGTTCTGTTGAAAAATATTTTCTTGAATTATTGGGGGAAAAAGACAAAATTTCTCCTAATAATTAGTTATTTAAAATTTTTAAAACATTGCTCCGAGTTGCACATTTTCTTCTACCAAATTGGAACTGTCCCAAATTTGGTCGTTCTAAGTTCAAACATCTGTCCTGTAATGCCAATAAGTACAATACACACAGATGAACTTTCGTCTTTATTATTAGAAGAAATATATAGAGAGAAATTAGAATTTAGGGCAAAGTATTTGCTTTACTTTTTCCCTTCATCTTGGTCATTGAATTGAAAGGATTTCGTTGAAATTCGTTGAAATACTAGAATGATCAACGAATTTATGCACTTTTTTTAAATTCCATATTGTATATATATATATCTATTATAAAACTTGAAATCTTTGAAGGTTGCTAATTTGTGAACTGCAGTAAATATCTCACCAACACATTCTAGTTGTTACAGTATTATAAGGAAATAAAATTAGGAAGTATTAAAATTAGGTCTTGTCATAATTAATAGATGTACACTCGAAACCAATTAACGAAAAAGATTTCACTGAAAAAATTTCTACTCAAATGTGTCGAAATTGTTTATCCTGTAGTCATGGATTGATCATTATGGAGAGAGATTCTTCTCTGGTCATCATTTAAAGTGAGGGGATCTCGTTAATTTTTATGGCCTTTGGTTTTTCCATGGCAATTTCGCCAAGCAAAATCGTCAAGATAATTGATTTATTTGGCGATTTTCTGATTGAGCCAAATTCTGAGGCTCCGTTATATTTATAAGATGCCAAGATAGTTATTTTCCTATGTTGATTTGGCTATTTTCAGATTATGCCAGTATAGTCAAGCTCCATTATACATAAGACACGAAGATAGTTAGCAAATTATCGCAGGAACCGTAAAAATAAACAAATATTCAAATCTTTTGCCAGATCGAAATTACTGGCGATCATCTTCGATTAGTTTTGAATAATTTTTTGTGAACAAGACATTCCTTTAAATAGTAAAGATGGCAGACAATAGGAAACAGTTATCAAATCATTCTTTTTTCTCTTTTTATCAATTTCTTGTTTTTGAATTAAACCTACCTTTTTAGAAAAATACAAGTATTATTTTTTGACTGCATAAACTTAGATCTACTTAATTTGATTCGTGCTAGCGTTTGAGTCTAACATCCAAGTTTTGAAATTTGAAATGCATCAAAAACTGCTCGTAGTAGTTGAAAATTACGCTGATGAGAAGTATGAATGCAATAATTAGTTTAAAAGCTTTACTTTAGTAGAAAAAAAGTAGCAATTTATTCTATATGGTTTTCAAAAATATCCCGAAAATTGATTTACCGGAAATTTATTCAAGTTTATATCTTAAGAAAATAAGTTTTATCATTACTTTTTTTAAAAAATGATTTGAATTTTAATTATTTTTATGTTACGTAATTCATATAAAATATTTAATAAATAAAAAAATATTACATTTGCAGAGCATTAATTATCAATAAATATTTAGAAGAAGTGTGTGAGTGAAAAAAAATCTGGTGTTTTAGATTCTATCAATTTAACCTTTTAAATTTAAAAATTTATCAAGAATTAACTGTCACGATTCACTTAAAAAATCTAATATTTAAATATATATATATATATATTCTTAAATATATATGATCTAATATTGATATATTCTTACCAACTCCTTCAAAAGACATTGCTAATAGTGATTGGACAGTGGCTTCTGTTCCTGGTGGCGCCTCAGTCTTGCCGTACATAGTCATGGCAGCAAAGAAAATACCAAAGCAAGGACCATTGAAAAATCCAACAGGTAGAGTCATCCATGGATCCCACATAAAGGCAAAACATAGGTATCTCAAACCAAAGCAAAAAAGCGTCAGGCTGTTACAGTTTATGTACCCTATTTTTCGGATGACCCATCCAGAAATTAAGAAACAAGGAACCTCGGCAGCAACACATTCGAAAGTTTGAGACAGCCCTAAAAGAACTTGACTAGCTCCTATTTCTTCCATGAACCAGAACTGATAATTCCACAACAGCCCAGAAAGAACACCAATAGTAAAGACTATAAAAATGTTGATAGCTATGTCCATTTTTGAGAGTAATGACCATATATCTTTGCATATATTAGGCGAATATTTGACTTCCCCAATCTGAAGCTTATATACAGGTAATAAATCGATTATTATCAGAACACCTAATAAGTAGAAGCTTAAAGAATAATCTATATTTGTTGAATCTGGACTTATTAAGTGGTTAAGGTATCCTCCAGCAAGAGCACCTAAGCCCCAACCGATGGTTCCCCATAATCTCTGAAGGCCGTAGTCTTCTTTAGAATTGCTGAGCATTTCGTAACACATGGCGTCTATCAGAAACAAAACAGCACAGAAAAATGTACTTGATATAGCTATTAAGAAGAATAACGACCAGAATTGATAAGAAAGAAATTCATCTTCACTGTCTGAGTTTAATTCTTTTTGATCGATAATGTAATTGCATTTCGTAGTGGAACAATTTAGTCGCTGTTTGCAAAGGCAATCAGAGTAGTTAAATAATGATTGGATCATGTACAAATTTTCTGCTATAAAAGTGTAGTGCTGTTTTGTATCGTCACCATTGGATGAAGGAGTAAAATTCGACTCTTGAGTAGAATGCAAAGATAATTCCGGGCTTTTCAAACTATTTGTTTTGTTGAAGTCTTCTCTTGTTAAATTTCGATCCTTGCTACTAAAGCAATTTTGTTTTCCAGAACAACCTACTTTTTTGGATCGGTGCCATGATTTAAATTTTTCCTCATTAATACTCGATAATTTCTTCGTAGAATTTTGAGCAATGATGTAACTGTCATTCGCAAGTGAAAATTCGAAACGATAATTGCTAATTTTAAAATTCACTCTGAATACACCACTGATATTTTTATCGCAACTTCCGTATTCTTCTGTTAATTCAGAAATTTGCCACGAGGCTTTTTGACAAGTCACCTCGCAAGATACATGCGGTGAATTTCCGTCACTCTCTGTTTGGAATTCATTGTAGATATTTATGTAAGGTCTATTATCATGCGAAGAACAAACATACTCAACAATACTTTGAAGATTTTGAGTATTATGTGTGAGATCTTCAGAAGTTTTTAATGGGGGAATAAACACCATTATCACATGTGTTACAGCTACGATCAGCATCAAAACTGAAATGGTTAATCTGAACTTCTTAAAATGGTCCACAAGTAGTCCAAACAAAGGATTTGTTAATATTTTGAAAAATGGAATGGCTAAAAAGATAACTCCAACCGCAGTTGCTGATATTCCGAGTTGCTTCGCAAAGACTGTTCGAAATGGTAAGGCACATGCTAGAGCTAGAAGAAAAATTTAAATAAATAACTAGCAAACTGCAAACATTAATAACTAAATATATTTTATTGAAAGCATTGCTTTTAATGAATAATAATATGTAATAATTATAATAATGAGTTGATTGATAAGTATCCCAGATTGATAAAAATCCTGAAAACAGACCTTCATTCAATTTTTATGTCAGTTAAAGATTCAGACATTTTTGTAAGTTAATAAATTGCCTATTTGCGGTAGATATTGATAAGCAAAATCAGACTATCTATGTAAAATATATCATATTCATTACGCTAAATATCAACAAATCCTTGAAAGTTACTTTGAAGAGTTGAAAAATGGTATGCAGTTTGAATAACAGCAATAAATATCAACATCAAAAAAGGAATTCTCAAACCCTCTGATCAAAGCTCATGATAATCATTTAATTAATCACCAGGTATTCTTCTCGTTTATAGCACGAAGCCTTTCTACTTTGTATGATGGTTATTTGAAAATTTTAATTTCTTTAAAGTAGTTTACGAAAGAAAACTTAAAAATTTCCCTTTTTCACTACGATAGCTGATGGAGTTTTATTTTACGATTAGCAAAACAAGCAAACAAAAAGAAAAGAAAATATTGAAAATAGAAATGAATGTGAAAATTTATCACTCTTATGAGGAGAGAAACACATAATGCTTTCTTCAACTCATTTTATCAAAGTTTTGCTTAAATATTGTTAAATCCTTTCGAACATTCTAATCTAATTAAAATTTGCATTAAAAAGGGACATTACTTCCCTATACCTAATTGAATCTGATTACTAAAATTAATATCTTCAATATAAATAATTGTGCATTCTTATTTGAAGAAAAATGTGAAAATTGCTGATATGTATATTAAAACATCTGATATTTAGTACTGGCTTTCCCATAAACACGCCATAAGGCACAATAAATCTCAGAAATATTGGATTTTTTTTATCATCATAGCTGTTAAAATAACATAAACGGAACATATAAAGAATGGAAAGAAGACTTAGTCGGAAGTCTTTGGAAAACGAGGGTATTGTATCATAATGATTGCTTTATAACCATTATAAAACTCTGAAATAATTTCTTAAACATTTGTCTTAAAAAGAGCAAAAGTGAATGCAACTTACCAGCCATAAAAAGAAAGTAGTGAATCTTCAAGGGCAGAAGTAGCTTATCTATTTTCAAAAATCCCATTTCGAAAGTCTTTTGAAACTGTCCTTGTTTGCTGTACACCTGCAAAAAGAAGAATTTTATTAGGAAGATTGTTGTTTTAACATCTTAAGATTTTTCTACGCGTGTATCGCGTGTATCTAATAAAATCCACTAAGTAACCAGACTCTGCTTGCTTTAATATGGATAAGTTTTGTATGTACAGATTTTCAACGTAATCGTTTAGGGGATTTTACTCTTTTTTTTACTGTATTCGAAATGTGAGTTTATTTTTAAAAAAATACTTACATCATCGAAAAATTTTGAAATCTTAATGAATTTCGACATTATAGAACTCGCTGAATCAAACAAAAGAATAGAAACGTTTGTTTTATATCTATTCTTACCACCAAATAAGTTGTTACAAATGACTTCCAAGTTTGCAGAATAATGAAATGTCATTCTCACTCGGGTCCTTGAAACCCCATTCTGAGAATTTTTATATAATTAAATAAAAAATAATCCTAATTAAATTATCAATATACTAATTAAGGGAAATTTTTTCCATGTTAAAAATACAACTGCCAAGCATGCAGTGAAAAATTGTTTTCAAATCAACCTAATTTGCGAATAATATGCATGCCACCGTTCAACGAACATCAATACTGCCAAAAATATTATAACCACATACTATGCCTATTACCCATATTAACCACATTAACCACATACTATGCCTATATGAACTAATAAGTATTACCACAATACAATATGTGAACCAAATAAGTGTTAACAAGGTTATTCACAATACGATATATGGAATAATAAGTGTTAATTGTTTTATCCATAATACACTATGTGGAATAATAAGGGTTAACTGTGTTACTAAAAATACAGTATGTGGAATAATAAGTGTTAACTGTGTTACTAACAATATAATATGTGGAATAATAAGCGTTAACTGTGTTACCCACAATACAATACATAGAATTAACTTTCCAACCTCTCATGCTGAATCTTATTAAAAACGTAGTTTGTCTTTAAAGAATATGGAATACTGCAAAAAGTCCTGAGATTATTAATTTTTTTGCGATTTTCTGAATTACGTTAAATAAGCATGTTAATGATATCCAATCCATCATTTTCAAACAGTACAGAATTTTAAAGTGTGTCCCTTTAACCTCCATTTAAATGAGTTATAGTATTTATCAATGAATTTTATCTCTACATTTCTCAATTTTATTATAACAAAATAAAAAATAATAAGGTATAAATGTTTCATTAATTTAAATGTGTATTCATTATTATAGCATATCCAATTTAAAATCATTCACTTGTGTTTACATATTAATCTAAATAATTGAATCTAAATTTATTTAAACTTCTGCCTTTCTCAAAATGTTTTCTATTTAATTGAAAATCGTCCTCTTAGTTCTTGAAAATCCTCGCCTTTTTTACGCTCAATTAATTTATAAATTTTAAACTCAAAAACTATGATTCTCTGGTTAGTTTCTTGAACCAGTGACTTCAACACAATAAAACTAACTGTAATAATATCTCAACTTGTTTGATGAGAAGTTGTTCTAAGTGCTGTTCAGAGCTCTCGAAAGGCATCAGTTTATAGAAATCAAAACAAGCCAATTCTTCATGGGTGGAACGAAATTACTTATACTTTTAATAAAATTTTTACTAATAGCAGTTGTGTGTATGATTCTAAAAACTAGCGTTCGCACAATGTTTATGAAAGCTTGCATATTAATCCACGCTCTCTTGTTGTTTTGACAGCAAAATATCCAATTATATGTAGTCTATGTTATATGAAATAAGAGCATTGATCGCATAATTCAATCCATTGTCCCAAATTCTTAAACCTTATTTCCGTGATATTTAAAACTGCGCAATCTATATTATTAAATAAAGAATTTTTCTCATAATCCAATGGAACAAGTCTCAAATTCTAACTTAAACCTTATTTCATCAATGGTATTTAAAGTTGTGTAATCTATAATATTTAAACTAAGTAAAAGAATTTGTCTCGTAATCCGATAGAACAAATCTCAAATTCTAACTTAAACCTTATCATATAATTCATATCTTATTATATGACCTTTGTTTTGTTCTTAATCTTTTAATATTTCTTTATTGTTTAATGATATTAAGCTGATTTAAAATTTATAGTCAGAGTTGTTTAATATACTTACAACTTAAGATACAATTCAAGTATGCGTATTCGCTTTTTAGTATTTAATTAAAGCTACTTTTTTAATACTTCTACTCTATTTTATTTATTTATGTATTCTTATTATTTGCTTTTTAACCGCAATTAAATGCAGATATATAGGCGACCGCAAGGGATACAATATTTATCTTTACTTATAACAAAGGTGAAACCGTGTGTGTGTATTGGCGTTCTACAGATAAGAACATTTGACCTAGAACTACCAAATCTGACACATATATACTTTGAAAGGTAGAAATGCTCACCACAAAATTATTTTTTTTTTCAAAATTTTATTAAAATAAAGCAAAATTTTGACATTTTTCCCTCTATAACCTTCTAAAAATATTACAGTACAAAAACGATTCTTACGTCATTTCAAAATTCAAAAATTATTCTTTCAATTACGCATATTTTTTTTCTGTTTTTAATCAATTTTTAAAAAATACTTTAAGCATATTTACTATTAAGTATACAAAGATACGTGTGAATTCAGGATGAATATAAAAAGTATCACAAACGATAATACAAAAAACATAAAAAAATCTGGAAGCACAACAGAATTATTGATAAAAGTCACTATTAAAGTTGCAGATTTTTATCATGTGATAACATGATTTTGTTTTGGTTAGGTGTTTTAAAATTCGAAATCACGTAGGCAATGAATAAAGCATGAATGGCAATTTTCATCATCTTTTAATCGCATATATTTTTTTTACCTGCTTTTACCAGTATTGCATTTTTTTTCATTTGTTTTTGTTTTACGAATTACGGTGGATATTAATACAAAAAATAATGAAACATGCAAAATAGTGAAATTCAACTTTTGTCTTAAAAACAAATCATTATTGGCAAAGCAGATTCCACAAAAGCAAACGATATATTAAGCAATAAATTAATTCTATCTAATGATAAATTAATTCTGTGAAGAATTTGCAAAAGATTTAAATTTATGCTTAAATTATAAACTATTAACATGAAGAAAAAACGTCAAATTTTACATTGTTTTTGTTTAGAAATTTAGATTAAATTGTAAAAAGGCTAGAAATAACGGAATGTAGCCATATTTACAAATTTTAGGAATCTGACAAAAAAATAAGGGAAATGCATAGCAAAAGAAAAAGAACAGCGTAAGTCTTCTAACGTAATATGAATTAGATATCTATCAAAATTTGAATCTTAAAAATACTTTGCTGAAAAAGCTATCAAGATCAATTTACATAAAATATTAGCTACAATGAATCTTATCGAACCACCTGGTCGCTAAAGGAGGTTAGCCTTTATTACATTTCTAATGAAAAATTTTAATTAAATTTGATAAATTCGAAAGACAATTATTTTTTATTTACATTTCTCTCTTAAAACTCTTTCTTCTTTCAAGTGCAAAATAAAATAAGCAGATTACTTGATTGTTTCATAGTTAGGTTTTTAAATTTAAAGACAAAGAAATACAGGCGATGCTAACATATCTCTACACATAGTGAAATGTATAATATTATTTTTAACTTTATAGTAAATAACTAGAGACAGCATGAAAAACTCGAATATACATGAAAATTCAAAACCGTCCTTTCGATGTTTTATGGCCAATTTTTAAAACTAAATGGAATTCTTACTAGCATGACTATTCTTTTAATTAATCGAGTAATGAATGTCGAAAAATGTCATGAAGCTATAGATATACAGTGTCTCACAAAAGTAATGGGACACTTGTGCTTTACAAAAGGAAACTGTAATAAAATAAATAAATAAATATGTACCAAAATTTTTTTGGGTGTGTTTCATATTTAAAGTTAGTAAAAATTATTACATAACATACATTTTGTCAAAATATTAAAATATTAATTTAATAAAAAATACAATTGTTTAGAACGGAGCAAAAAATGGCTCACATAAGTGAAGGGACACTTACTTTTCAATCAAATATTTATCCAAAAGTATTTTGTTGGATTTCCTTTTACTTTTAAAACATGATTTAATCTTCTTGGGATGGATTCGACTAATTTTTTTTTGATTTCTGGAGTGATTTTACCTCATTCTTCTTGAAGCACCGATTTTAATTGTTGTTTTGAAGAAATGGTGTGTTTGCGAATTCTTGCCAAATTTTCTCTGTGGGATTTAAGTCTGGAGATTGTGGTGGTGTTTTTTATTATTTCAGGACAGTTATACAGCAGCCAGAGTCTAACGTTCAAAGCAGTGTGCTTGGGGTCATTGTCCTGGTAGAATTTAAAATCGTTACGAAGGTTCAATTTTCGTGCTGAAGATTTCAAATTTTGCTTTAAAATGTCAATATACTTGTACTGATCCATTATACTGTCAATAAAAACAAGATTACCAACTCCAGCGAACGACATACACCCCCATACCATAACTCCTCCTCCACCATGTTTTACTGTTGGCACCAAGTTCTGTTTGTGAAATTCTTCCCTGGGTTTTCTCCACACAATGATTCTACCGTCAGAACCAAATATGTTAAATTTACACTCATCAGCAAATATAACTTTATTCCAGTAATCAGAATTCTTATTTATGTTGAATTTTGCGAAAGCTAGTCTGAGTTTTCTATTTTTTTCACTTACGAAGAATTTTTTCCTGGCTACACTACCGTGATATCCAGCAGATCGAATTATCCTTCTAATAGTCTCAGGATTAACAATAATTCAATATAATGCCTGTAAATCAGCAGCAACTTTAGGAGCACTCTTTCTTGAATCTTTTTTTAATATTTCGAACGATAATTCGCTTTATTCCATTGGATAGCTTTGATGGTCGGCCAGGTCTTCTTTTATCCTGAATAATATGATTCTTTTTATATCGTTTAATGATATTGAAAACTGTTGAATGACTCAAGTTAACTGTTTCAGCAGTTTTTCTAATAGATTTTCCACGTTCAATATGCAAATTAATAACTAATTTTCGAATTTAAGGCGAAGTTTCTTTTCATTTAGCATTCATGGCTGCACAGAGCTAAAAAAAACACAAAAATTCCAAAACAAACTGGAGAGAAATATTGCAGACGATTTTATAAATTATTGCCAATTGCTTTTGAGTAAAAATAAAACCACCAAAAATATTTTTATTGCTTATTTCAGGCGATTTTTGTTGTATATCTAATGGTGTCCCATCACTTATGTGAGCTATTTTTTGCTCCGTTCTAAACAATTGTATTTTTATTAAATTAATATTTTAATATTTTGTCAAAACGTATGTTATGTAATAATTGTTACTAAATTTAAGTATGAAACACACCCACAAAAAATTTGTACATATTATTTTTAATTTATTTTATTACAGTTTCCTTTTGTAAAGCACAAGTGTCCCATCACTTTTGTGAGACACTGTATGCATTTTTAAGAATGTGCATGCCTTCGGATATTCAATCTCTGTTTCAATTAAGTGCAGTGAATGACCTCTGAATGGTCATTTAATGCAGTTGAGCATCATAGAAGTATAAAACAGGTCAAGAGATGTAATATATTTAAGAGCGACCCGTTCTCTTGAAATGGTTTAATTTAATACCAGAATTTTTGTTGAATTGAAAATTTAAATGTTTTTCAGGCTATATAAAGTGCTTAAATAAAACGTGATTTTATAACTCATTTCTAAATCATTAAATATAGGTATACATGTTTGCAGTTCGTAAAGTATTCTAAATTCTTTAAAAAATTATATTATGTGTTGTTAATTTATCTACTTATTATGTTATATTGATAAATACACCGCTGATACAATATTGTATTAAGCTTAATTTATCATTCTTTCTTCTATTTAAATTTGCTTATAATTATGTGGCAAAGGTACATGCACACAAAAGATTTATAGGATATCACCTAAATAATAATGTATATAAATTGAATAACCATAACAACAACAAAATTATTATAAGAATATTCTTAAACATATTTTATAAATATAATAAAATTAAAAAAAGAAAATTGCACTGAAATAAAAGTGGCATTATTGAAGAGCTAAGATTTTGAATTTTAAAATGGTATAAAAATAATTTTTGTATAGTTATACGCACAGAAATTATTGGGGGAAACGCTAACATTTTGATCAACTTGTAATTAAACTCATAATTAAATTTTTTTAACCTTGTCTTAGTGAGCACCTACTATTTAAAAAGTAACTCTATGCTTAACATGGTAGCTTTAAACCTGACGACCTGCAAAGAGTTTTTGACGAATTTTTCATTATGTAATTTTTATTATTTTTCATTTATGTTGTAACATGCATACGCATAATACTTTAAAATGAGCAAACCAGCCTAAAGACATTATCATGCTAACAAAAATAAATTAATAAAGTTTAACTACGCTATCTAAAATATTTTTTTTGAATATTTAGAATATGTTAAGTATCAAATGTAATATGATTCGTAAGTCCGCAGCAACTTTTAAAATTAATATATCGCAAATGAATGAAAATGGGGAGATAACTATTTCCATAGTAAGAATGGAAATGAAAAAAGCGAGTTTTTGCTTTTTTCCCTTTTTGTCATGAAGACAGAAATGATTAATAGCAAAATTTACTAATCCAACCGCCAGATGAAGCTACACTTGATGAAGCAACGCGTCACATTGGATAAAATAATGGTCAGGTGAATGAATTAGAAAAGCATGATGTATTTTTAGTAACATTAAACCCCAGTTTTGATTATTTTTGATCCATTAATAGACGCGATTAATCAATATTAGCTACCATGGCGACTCCAGGTACTTAAGCTGCTAAATTTGTCATATACACCAATGCCAAGTGAGGGAAAGATATTAAAATATATATCATTCATACAAAATTAATGAAACCTTCAGAAATTGGAAATATAAAGGACAAAGTAATTCAAATTTCGCCCATATTCATGAAACTTAGGCTTAAAAAGACATACTTGTATTTAACTATGTAAGAGAGTTTTTTTAATGTATGAAAAGATGATAAAAAAATAATTCAATGAGCAGAACAATTTGGCTTTTTCTTTTAAAACTCGAACCAGGAATTAAACACTGTGCACTTATTTTTAAATTGAACATCGAAATTTTAGGTTGTATTAAAAATACAAAAAGAAAACTTTTAATGAAATTCCAAATCGTATGATGAAGTATTATCATATTGTATTAAAAATATTTATGTTGAATCGATAATAAATGTCTCACTCTCAAGAGACAAAGATATATTTAAAAAATAGCATTTAAACTTCCTCATATAGAAAACACTCACCTTTAAGATATTATGAATAAGAAGGCATTTAACTGATTTGAGTTAAGTTTCATTGAAAAAAAGGGGGGAGAAAGAAATATTAATTGGCTATAATGCTGTTACATATCTACATTGTAGAAACCAAATTAGTAAGAATACCAAGTCAATACAAGCAAAAAGAATAAAAATAGAATCAAAAATGGAATTAAGAATCCGGCCTGAAGACTTTCACAAGGGTTACCCTCTGGCAGGGATTCAAACAAGGGATTTTTTTTCTATCAGGGCTCTGACTTTCGTCTAACAATATTGACCCCTCGTAACCCAAAAGCTATGAATGCTTGGCTTGATGCCTTTTTGTATAAGTTTTACCTGTTGGCAGGTTCTTTCTTTTTTGTTGTTTTAAGGATTTTTTGTTTCGAGTGTTCCTTTATAGTTTATATTATATTATTGTAATTTTCGCTTAAATTGGAAGTTATAATTTATTGTTTTATTTCTGTGAAAACTTATTTATGTCTAGGGCCTCAATTTCAGGAGATTTTCTGGTCATGAGGGGTCAATAATGTTAGACAAAAGTCAGACCCCTCACAGAAAAAATCCCTTGTTTGAATCCCTGCCTGAGGGTGACCCTTGTGAAAGTCTTCAGGCCGGTTTCTTAATTTCATTTTTGATTCTTTTTGCTTGTATTGACGTGGTATTTTTACTAATTTGGTTAAGTTCTTCGATGCTTTAGTAGTAGCAGCGTTAGCGCTCTCTAAATACAATTGTATCTTTTTCAGTTTAATTCAGAAATAATTTTTTAATTTTTTTTAGTTTGTTTCAGAAATAAAATTAATTTGAAATTTCATAATGCTTGTATTTTTAATTATTTCTTACATTGTAGAAAAATATCTTTACTTATAATAACGGCATTTAAATTATATATATTGTTTTTTAATTTTCAAATTCAAAAAAATATCATACAAGTACAGCTGCAAAATTACATTGAATTATATTCAACTTCATTTTCCTTCTCTTTGGATTTCTATTTTGTGAAAATTTTGAGAGAAAAAGGTTGCGTCTCGCTTTGAATGTCAACTAGTAACATGAGGTTAATCCCCCTCCCCACCCCCACAAATATGTTACCAGCTTAAAATGAGCTTGTTTTAAAGTATGCTGCTTCATGTATTATATACTTAAGTTATTTCAATAGTAATACAATATAACGTAACTGTATGAACTTGAGAGCTTAAATTGAGTTTTTGACATAGAAAGAATAAGACGAGTCTTTGTCCTGCATAATATTTCAAGAAATTAACAGCTCCTTTAGACCATACAATGACCTATAATTAATGTTATGTATTTGGTATAATATTCTTCAAAAACTTGATTTGATAACTTTGATAGAGAGAAGATATTGTGTAGAAGATTTAATTATTTATTACCAGAGTTGCATTATTTTATTATGGGTTATATTCTTTATGCAAATTTATCGTGTTTTAAGAACAATTCACTTATTTAATTAACAATCTTTTGAACCAACAGGGATGTACTAGCTATATTGAACTCTTATTAAATCTCGTATATATAACTCGATATTCCTAATTTTCTCAAAGAAGAATTTTTAAGCACCAAATCATGACAGATGATAAGCCTTGTTATTTTTGTTGGCTTACATTTGTTCTGCTAACTGTGTTCCTTATCTTCCCTGATGGTGTCAGTTCATAAGTGTCGCATTTGTTTTATAAACAAAACAGTCTAAACTGCTGAAATTTTATGTTCATATTCAACATATAAAATGTTTATTTAATTCTAAATAGATGGGACACGTTTTAACTTTTTCTTATGCAAACTATATAAAAAGAAGGTGCTGTAATCGTCAAAAAAAATTCAACATGAGATGTTGGCGACTCTCCACATTTCAAACCTCCATGAATGAAAAAAGAATATATTTTTGGAATTGTCTGTCTTTGAGCGTGATAACTCAAAAATGCTTTGAACTATACGGATGAAATTTGATATATGGCCTACACATCGAATTGCAGATTTTTTAAAATCAAATTTTAACTAAAATCCATTGAGAAAAAGTCTATCTGTCCGGCTCTTCCGAAAAGTCTGCATTCTCATATAAGTTAACACAATAACTACAAAACGAAGAAAGCAAGATAGATAAAATTTGACACATAGAATTATCATCTAATGTTTAGATATAAATTTTGAACCAAAGCCTTCACGGAGTAGACCGTCTGTTGTTCTGTACTTTCACACGCTAGTAAATGTGACACTCAAAAACGCAATAATTTAAATATATGAAATTTGGTATGTTGCTTTGCGACTACAACAGTAGTTCTGTTCAAATTTCGGTTTTAATCAATCGAAAAAAAAGATACCCAAAATATACAAAATATACCCAAATATTCTATTTACTTGTATATTAAGCGCGTACATGTATTATAATCGCATTTCAATAACTGATTGACAAAAAAATGCTTAAAATCGCACTTTAATAGGCGATTTTGTAATTATTATTCGGCAATGGCATGTAGTTAATAATTATACAAAGACGTTTCGGGGAAACCGCACCACTACCATTGATTTTTTTTTCTGTATTATATCAGTACAGTAATCTGTACTGATTATACAGTAATCTGTACAGTAATTATATCAGTATATTAATCAGAATGAATCAAGAGGGTAAAAAAATTCATATCAAATGTATAAATGGCCATCAAAAATTTGATGAAATATAATAAAGTAAAAAGTTCATTACGACATTATCTAGAATTTGAAAAATTAAATAAAGCTTCTCTTTTTAGCATTAAGAATTAAAGAAAATATAGTATTAAATATTTTTAAAAAGAATAAAAGTGATTTAAATTTCATTCAACGATAAAAAGTATTGTTGTAAGTTAACATTATTTTTTTTAAATTGTCAAAATTAAGTTAAAAAAAAGTAACAACTGAATCTATATTATTAAAAGAATAAAATTTTTAAGTAGTGCAAAAATAGTTTGAGAAACGAGTGGCGCTAATTTTTTTTAATTAAATTAAACTTTAAGACATTCATTCCAAGATGCAAGGTCTTTCAAATTATATATATGCCGAATTTGGGTACAATTAAACAAATACAAAGAGACTAAATGTAACAGAGGTAAGTTGTTACCATTAGTGTTAAGTTGCTCTTATGCAGTAGTTTTCAATTAAAATTTTTGCTGAAGGTGATTCTTAAGACGAGCCCTATTATATCATCACAGTCAATGCCTAGCCGAATCATGTAGCGAAAAATTGTGAGCACGTGCTCCATTTCAGATATTTATTCAACTCGTTATTGCTTCGTAATTTAACAGATTTAAAATTCTATGAGATGTTCAAAAAGACATTACACAGACAATGGCATTTTTTTAAAGAATTTGAAAGATATGTTTACAAATAAAAAGGATTTTACTGTATTTCGTTTTGACATTATGAAAATAAGTTTATTTATCATTTAAGACAAAAGAGATAGGTCAAATTATTTTTTCACTTCGTATAAGAAAATAATTATGCATAAAAGTTCGTTTAATAATGATGGTTTGCCAGTAAGTAAGTAGGTAATAAATAAGTAATGGTTTATAAATTTGTAAGTAAGTAATAAGTAATGGTTTGTAAGTAATAACTGCAAATTTGTAAGTAAGTATTAAGTAATGGTTTGTAAGTAAGTAAGTAAAAGAATAAGTATTGCTTGTAAGTAGGAAAGTAATAAATAAGTAATGGTTTCTAAATTTGTCAGTAAGTAATAAGTAAATAATAGTTTGTAAGAAAGTAATAATTAAATAATAATTTGTAAGTAAGTAATAAGTAAGTAATGGTTTATAAGTAAATAAGATTTATAAGCAAGTTTCGATAAAAAATAATATTTGTATGATATAAAAATTTGACAGATGTTTCAGAAAAACTTGCAAAACAATATATTCTACTTAAAAATATATTATTTCAATAACATTATAACTATATTATAAGATGATATTGGTAATAACATCAGCAATAACGTAATACGTCGACGAAAGTTTTATGTATTTAAGATGGGTAGTGTTTAGAAATGATAAATAATATTCTACTCTGTTTCAATATTCCTAAGGAACTGCTGAAATGTAAATAGCAGCAAAAATCAAAGTTAGTATATAATGTTGTACATTTATTATCTGTTTAAATAGTAAACCATGTGTTCGAATATATTTTTAAAAAGTTTCTTAAAGTATTGTTTCTTTGGATAAAATTTTTTTCTCAAAAATAGCTATTAAATGATTTATGCTAACAATAAAATAGTCTTCTTTGTATTTGATTCTTTCTCCAGGCTAAAATAACCTGAGTTTTAAAAAATTGCTCTTTTTTAAACGAAATGTTCTCAGTTATTCGTTTTTTACTTATAAATCCATTGTTTAGATTAAAAAGTTTTAAAAGCTTCAACAAAAATTAATGTCAAAATACCAACGAAGAATACTTAAAAATTTTGCTGTGCATAGAAAATTTCTCCAATAATTGAAGTAAAAATTTATAATTCCTTTGGATTTTAATAATTTTTATTATACCATCATTAATATCAATATTCTATTATATTATCATTAATCATTCTTCCTATCATGAATATCATTGCATAAATTTAATATCAAAAGCTTTCTTGATAATTTTTAATACTGTATTTATCTGCAAAATAAGAATTCCATAATGTCTTATTGTTATTGGTTTCATTCATATTAATAATCAGATTCTATTTTGATAATGAAGAATTCTGTTTCAGGAAAAAGAAAGTTTAATTTTGTGCAAAAAAAAAAAGAAAAAAAGAAAAAGGAATTACTAATAAATTTCTGTAAGTGAAGTAATGCAATCGGTTACTAGTTCGATAATAAGAAACGTGATAAATGCATTGTAATCGTAAAGGATTACTACTTAAAAACATAACTGTAATTCATCCAAAAAATATTAAATCGAATTAATACCTTCCATAAATGTTTTTCTTCTAATCCAACATCTGAAATTCAATCGAAAATAACCCAATTACAGTATGACGCTATCGACAAGATATATTATGAATCGTAATCGCAATCGATTACTAATTAAAAATATAATCGTAAATGTAATCAATAAGCATATAATAATATAAATAAATCCCTTCAATAAAATTGTGTCTTCTATTCCGGCATTTGGAAATCCTTTTAACAAAAACCCTTTATTATAACAAACAAAGTAGAATCTCTTGCTTAGTATACATATGGCTATTTTTAAAGTGTTCATAATGAACCGTTTCTAAATAGTTTTTTTTTTATTTCATTATACATTCAGAAAAATTCTGCGTTGCGTTAAAAAAACACGTTTTCTATTATTAAACTTCATTTGAATGAAGGAAATATCGTGGGGATGATAATATCTTTTAACTGGACACAGTTTCAGAAACGTATTTTTAAGATTTGAAGAAATCCAAAACGTTTTAATTACTTATGAGATAGTTAATAAAAAAATTATGATTTGAAATTAATGGTGAATGGGAAATAATAGGAAAATACTAGTATAATTTCTAGTGTAATAAGTATCATTTCTAATATGATTCATATATTGTATATTAAAATAACATGATTGTGAAATATACATGATTAATATGGTGGCTTATTATTTTATGTTGCATATCTATAATTTCAGATTTATGAAAATGAATTATATTACTTATTATAATCACGTTTAGGAATATTTTATATGCAAGTGATGAATGTTTATTTAATATATGCATTCATTAATTATATATATTGGAAAAAATAATTTTAATAAGTAAGAAGCTTTTATTAGAAAGAATTTTAAAGAGGAAATTCGGATTAAATTCCGATTTTTCAGATAAACAAAAATTTTGCTTAACGTTATTTTTTGCAAAAAAGAATTTATGCCTTTCTGTTTGCATGAATTTCAAAATTATTAACCCGAAATATTACATAGATTTGGAAACCAATAATACTATTTTTATGAACTAACAAACTGTAATTTCATTCGTGAATAAACTGCTGTGACTAAAATTATAATCAATAAGTAATTTCATAATGCAAATGCATCAATAGATGACACTTGAAAAATTTAATTTGAAATTCGCTGATAGCAGCTATAGAGTGGCGTAAGCTAATATAATAAGCGTTTTTACTTTGGAAATATTCAAACATGATTCATGTTTTCCGTAGTATTGATATTATTATATACTAGCTGAAATACCCGGCGTTTCTCGATATCAAAATCATTTCAGGTATAATGTCTTAATCATAGAAATTTCTTTTCTATAAAATATTATTATATACAAATCCTTTTTTAAAATTACTTATTTAAATTAATGAGAAATTTTTATAAATAATAGTAGTAATTTAATTCAAAGCCTTAACGTGACATTGCAAAAGCTTACAAATTTCTTTATTTAAAAATTATTTGCATTAAATTTTCTAAAGTATTAATAATAATTACAGAAATTTGCACAAAAAATGAAAAAAAAAAAAAACTGAAATTAGTATTGCTGAAAAGGTTAAAATTTTTAATTTTATTAATAAGTAATTTCTAAATAAGTATCTGCGGTAAACAAAAGGAAAATATTGGTTCATTTCTCACAGCCTGGACGACAACGTGCATTTAGTTCATTTGCACGTAGGGGGGTTTACATTTCTTGTCTCTATTTCAGAGATTGATTTGTGTTCATTTTTAGGCACTGTTAAATCAATACATTGAAACAACTGAAAACTCGGTAGAAAGGTATGTATTAAAATAAAACAGAAATGAAAAAATAATAGTAGTTCAAGATCAACATTGATTTTTATGCGTTTAATTTTAAAAAAATTAATAACAGCTGAAAGAAATATGGTACAATAATGAAATTTATATAATTGAGATGGTAAAATTATGACTCATAAAATGATATTAAAATGCTTCTCGTTAAATTATTTGTTTCTAAGCTACTGCAGTAAAACGCTAAAATTTTGATTAATTTTTTAATCAACTGAATATTTAATAACTTTTTCACTTTTAAAAATTTAAAGTATTCTTACTCTTTTCTAAAAAATAAATGGACTAAGTTTGGCTGAACTGTAAGCGACACACGGTGATGTGAAATGTACACATATACATAACCACAATGAAATTATTTATGTTAAATAACTCAAAAACAGAAGTGAATAATAATTTAGCAGCAAGATTAAAGAACTGTATTAACAAACAATTAACTTTTGAAAAGTAATAATGTGAATACCATGTCATCTTAAAAGATATTTAGAATAAATTTTGAAGTAGGTGACTACGTTGAAAAGTCGAATTATTGCGAAGTTATGATTTTTTAAATTTAATATTCTTAGTGTTTGAATTGTTTTTTTTTATCAAACCGTTAGAATTTTGTTTCTGAATCCATTTTTTTTAAAGTTACACTGACTTTTATATTTGCATTTACGTATGTTTGTATACTATTTTACATCTTCAGATGTTATTTTCTCAAATTCTTATCTTTGATAGACTTTCCTTACGAAAAATCTCCTAAATTAAAATCTAATGTATATTTTTTGTTCAAATTTGTTATATAATTTCTCAATATGTTTTGCAGTATCCGAACTAGAAAATAAGTGATCTATTCATTTAGAAATATGCTAAAGTTGTTTTAGTGCTTCACAATTTGAAATTTCAGTTTCAAATTTCGCGTTACTTATCCGTTGAACCCTAATATTTAAAGAATGGATAGAAATACAGCTTATTTTTTAACTCAGAAACTATATAATATATATATATATATATTAATCTAAGTGCAAAATGTTAAGCAAATCATTTGAAAAATCTCTAAATTAAAAGACGTTTACTTTATACCTCTTTTTTAATCAAAATAAATAACCAAATAAAAAATCTTAAAACTCTTTCGCCACTTAAATGGTATAGTTTGGTTTCATAAATGTTTTTTCAGTCATTCTTATGCAAATATTTAAAAATATAACTGATTCATCCCGAAAATTCATCCCGAACGTAGTCCTTAATGTAGTCCGTAGAACCTTAAAAGATCTACCAAAACGAAATCTCACTTTATTTCCAATCGATTATTTGAGTCTCGTTCATTTCTAAAAGGATTTTAATATCTCTTTTAATATTTTGAGGAATTTCAAAAAGACATACCTTAAAAGGAATAAGATTAAGAAGACACAGTCATGATTGTACAAAACATAAACAGTAAAAAAAAAAAAAAAATGAATGGTTTATAATCATCGTACCTTTTGCAGTTCGGTTTTCAAGCAGCTTTTAAGTGGATGACTGAGCAGTTTATGTTGCCAGTTGTGAGCGGTAAATTTGACGTAAGAGAGTCCACTTTAACTACACCGATATCGCAGGCACACTGATTCGTGATGATTGGATTTTGTTTGAAAAAGGGATCTTCTAAAAATGGAAACAGCGGGCATATTATGTAACTCAGTGTAGAAAATACTTATTCTCTTTACATTTCTTTCATCATATTCGGATTATATCCTAAATAAACTTTCCCGATCTAAGCATCTGCAATAAATTAAAATATCATTGCCACGATAGTATATCGAGACCGAATTTGTATTTTTAACAGACATTACTGGAAACGGCCCAATTCCACTCGCAAGAGGTGAATTATGTCATAGAAGTGGAAGTAACTAAACCTCAAACCTATTTGTCAATTAGGGAAGTTAGAACTTGCTTACTTATTTGGCAACTTCTCATCCACATCTCTGGAACCCAAGATTAAGAAATTCGACCTATCAATACCGGATATGAGAGTAAACCTCTATATCTGAAATCCCTTTTCCCCGTGGATATCTGGATTATATGAAAGGTCTTTTACAGATTTAAAAAATCGGTTAAATATGCTGACACAAGTAATTTCAAAAGCAAAGGATGAGGCTGTTTTGTAGGAAAATATGTAAACGAAAAGAATATGTTATTTAAAATATACAACGCAGGTTTAATGGAATAGAAATTTACAATAACACAGTTGTCTAAATAACGTCCTGCGAGTCAAACGTCGTTTCTAAAGGTATGTTCTTTCAACATTTACATTAAAACTCCAACGTTTTGTTATTGGTACTGCTGTCTCACTTGTCGTCTATGTTGTGACGTTGTTTGTTGATGTCATTTTATACTATCCACCTATAATCAAGAATAATGATTGTTAACTATTTCAATTAAATATTTTTGTAAGTATGTTATAATAGCTTCCTCAATTAAATATTTTTAAACTTCATATTTTAAACTCATACTATTTTAGAAGTTTTCCACCGTTTGCATTTTTGTACATCCAATTATGTCAAAGAAAAGAGCAGCAGTATTTGCAAATAGATCCAATTCAAAAAATTTTCGCCATCGTTTGTTTCTGAAGTTTAACCTTACATGTAAATGCAATAACAGTACAAAAATTTTGTAAAAGCCTTCATAATATTAGAACCGACTAAACATAAAGGAAAAATAATAAACTGAATCTTTATTTCTCAATTATCAAAAATCGAAAAAAAGGAAAAAAAACAGGATGAAATATTAGTAACAATAATAGAAACGAATGAAAACACTTCATCACTGAAATATTTCAATATTTTAATAAAATATGGTTAAAATATTTTTTTTAAATCGATTAAAAATAGGAAAAAAATATAACAAAGAAATAGTATCATTGAAACGATAATTTTTTTTTCATTTCAAGAAGATAATCATTTTTGTGATGTAATATTTTGGAAAGTTATTGTGAAAGTAAATGAAATTTCGAATTATTTTCAACTAGTTAAAATTTTTAAAAAATCGCTTCTAGGTCCAGATTATCTTCTACAAAGTAAATAAGTGCCGAGTTTAGTTGCTTTAGATCAAACGATTTGGTCTGCAGAGTACCAACATACACACACGTTCATCCTTATTATCAGTGTAGATATAAATGTTGTTATTCTGCATCTGGGCCGCTTGTTTATGATAATTTGTATTTGTATATTCTATTTATCTAGTGTATCCTTTTTTTTTTACTTAATTCACTGATAATAGTCCTTTTAATGGTTGCTCTCTGCTTTTGAAAACATGTGCTCTACTGTAAACATTTCTTCTTTCTATGTTTCTGATTTACTCTAAAAATTTTCAAAAGCTAATTTACAGAACTCTGTATATGCATGCATATACATGTAAAGCCCTAAAATAACTAACATTAGCACTCATAGTTCCGAATTATTCTTCCTTATCATGATAAAACATGCAAGGATGTCGTTCAGTTTATAAGCAAACGATTAAGCAAGCTGCAAAGTAAGAAGTTTTAAAAAGTGATGAAAAGCTTAAAAGAAGAACAGATATTTTACCTTAGAGATTTATTTTATGAATAAGCTGACAACAATTATTCGCCGTCAATATCATTACATCATTCATTTCCTGAAGAAGTGCATAAAGGTACTTGAAAGAGGAACAAATTGTTATCGTCTTTTTCATATACTGAAAATTTAAAAAAATTGCTAGTTAGCAATAATTTGTTACCTTTATTTTACAAAACATTTCTCGATACATCTCGCTGCTCCCTCAAATACATTTTATCCTCAGTTCTAAAATTTTTCAACTTAATTATGTCCAAAATGATTAATATTACTACAATTCAATATTAAGAAATTCAGCAGAAAATATCTTTCTCATTGATTTAAAAAGGGAGATTAATTTAGCAAGACTAATTAAACTAAATCTTAATATGGAAATTTTACGGATAAACTTTAACTTAAATATTTAAACTATCATATTTCCAATATTTATTGAAATACTAATTTAAGTAAAATTGTGACTATAAACCTGAAAATTGTAGAAAACAATTTTGTAACTATCCCCTGATTTCACCAAATCCTTGTATTAAAAAATGTTTCTTTCTGGAAGATTTAGCATTCTAAGAACCTTGAGAGCGATAAGGGAAGCTAAACAATCTAAAAAGATGTTAAAATCAGATGCTTAATGGGAGATAAAGATCATAAGGTCGAAGAAGGCAGCAAAAAATTGCGTTTTTTATCCTTTTCATCATTACATAAAATCATCTAGATAAAAGATTTTAACGATTAATATGCTTCAATGATAGTACAATCACAGATAAATCAGAGATATTTAAAACTATAGGTGAACTAATCAAAGAATAAATTAAAATGCCTTAAGAAAATTACATTTTATGTTTTGATAAACTTTGAGCCTTAAATTAATATGACTGCAGCCAAAGTTGTATACTCATTTTAAAGGAAAACTTTTATTTTCTATTATACTGTTCGTTCTCTAAGGTGATTTTATTTTTTAAAGCAATATATTAGGCCTTTATTTTTACATTTTGTTTCTATCTACAGTAGAAAGAATTTCAACTATACATAAGATTAATATATTAAGCAAACAATTTTAATTAATACATTTAGATTAAAGTACCTTCATTTCAGTTAAGCCGTTAAAGTTAAGAAACGAATTAAATTATTGATACAAAAACTAATTCTATTCGATCTTATTGGGAAAAAAAATTAAACAAAAGCTTTCTAAATATTTGTTTATGTTCACTTCATTGTAGAGTGTCGGCAGCATTTTTTAAATAAATGGAAACATTTCTTTTTATCTTTCAGAAAAAATATGTTTTTTTTTTATTATTTCTATAGAAAAATCTTACCCTCTTCTCTTTTAAATAAAAACAACAATGCATTCCATTATTGATAAGATAATTAAAACTCATTTTTACAAAACTCATCAATTTCTCGAATACATTTGTTTAAAACAATCAAGAAAATAATTATTTCTTGTTTTTCTGGAATAAGCTGTTAATAAATATTAGACGTACATTTGTTTTCCAAAGTGTATATCACAAATTGAGTTTGTAACGGATTGAACTCACATAACATCAAACTGAAAGAATAAATGTAAATGCGCGTATCATCGAATTGTATATAACTCATAATTGTATGTATCCGATGTATGTATAACTCATAATTGTATGTATGTATATATTGTACTCATAATTGTATATACTCAATAATTTCTCGAATACAATTGAATTTTAAAAAAATAAATATAATAATTATTTCTTGTTTTTCTGGAATAAACTTTTAATAGATATTAAACGTACATTTGATTTCCAAAGTATACATCACAAATGGAGTTTGTAGCTGAAAGAATAAATATAAATGCGCGTATCATCGAATTGCATACTTTCTTTCATTGTACTGTGATTTATATAATTCTTCTTCTTGTATGTAAAGCATAATGAATTTATAATGGATGAAACCAAATAAAAAAAAGAATCCTATATACAAAAATTAACGGAGATTAATTCGTTTGCGGAGATAAATTAAAATGAGAATTTCTTCCTCCCAAGTATTTCAAGCTTTAATATTAAAAGGATAGGAGCTTAGAGAATAAAAAAGTTTGAAGAAAAATATGGCTGATTAGAGCTTTCTGGTGAGCTATGACTAGCATATATCAAAATCCAGTCGAAATGGGGGATTATAAACTTTTCATTCCCTAGCTTCTAAGGAATCTATAGAAAAACTTATAGAACAAAAGTTATTCGTCATGATGAGATGATAATTCTCCATCGTTCTGTTTCCAATAATGAAAGAGTTGTGAGTAAATTAAAATTACATTTTTTCCTTACCATCATTTCCACTCCCTTTGAGCTGAATGGGAGTTGAAAATAAAAAGTTAGAAAAATAAAAAATTTTTACATGGCCCTGATATTGTAAAAGTATCAATTCGTCAAATATTTTCCTTTCATCAGTCTATAAGCATACGAAATTCCAGTTTTCTCTTAGTAAAATTAGCTGAGATACTAAAAGACACTTTCCTCCCTCAGAAATTTTCTTTCACTTTTCCGTACTTCCAATCGAGGCCTTATGAGCATGCCTTTTATATTCTCTTTAAGGATTAATTTGCTTATAACAAATTGTTAGTAAAAAGGGAAGAATCATAATGCATTTGCGTAATGAAACGTTTATTAATTTCCATTGAATTTTGCAAAACGGTTCAAATAAAACATTAATTGAAGTACTTAAAAAAGAGAAACCTGTTCAAAATGAGCTCTTTCGACACCTATACAAAATTTTGGGTAATCTAATAATGTTTGCATACTCTCAATCCAATTTATACTTAGTAACATCAAGACAATCTTCTTGAAATTAGTCGGCAAAGATGTGTTTCCACAGAAGATGTGATTTCCTCAGAAGTGCATAAGAATTCCCATAAATGGAAGTCAACAGGAGTCCAGACAAGAGAAATTCAACAGACCTTTGTACGCCCAATTCACCAATCAAGACATTCGACATCTAATATTGTCCTACGGTTGATGTATGCTAAGAATGGGGAACCATCTATTTGCAATTGTAGAAGTATTGAGAAAAGCTAAAGAGTCATAATATGCTATTCAAAACTAATTGAATGTATCGGACGCCAATCAGCATGCTGTTGTTCGTAAACAGAATCTATCAAAGAGTTCCTAAAAATGCCACATCCCACATTTGCAGAAAATTTTTACTGATGATGAGTCTCAACAAACAAAGAATTAACTTTTTTTCATTTGAAAAATTATTTTTTGGTGACATATGCTTCCATCTGGATAGAAACGACATTCATCTGCCCAAATTACATTTATGAGAAGAGCAAGAAGTGGAGTTCATTTGTAAAACTCTAGAACTATCGTGATCTGATGGTCTCTAACCATGGAGTTCACAAATTTCACGTGAATGCTAGTAATTGTGTCCTCTTTTGAATGATGAGTTCTCTTTTCATACACTAGCATAAGAGTAGCTTAAGAAATAAATAATGTAAAATATCAGTTTCTGCATTATTTGTATAAAGCTTCGATTTCTCTCAGGAAAATAGAAATCCTGTAATTTACAATCGCTAAACTGTTTTGTAACTGCATTTTTTAGAAGGAACTCGGGATTTTTTTTTTCTAGAATTCAAAAAACGACTTAAGTGCTGTTCTACAATTAGATCGGTTTTGCCATAACATGCAATATTAATCATCAACATATCAAAATGCCTTTCGTTATCGAAATATATCATTCTATTTTAAAACTTAATACCCCACACACCTTTGCAAGCTAAAACCTTTCTTTTTTTGGTATTCCACTACTTTTCTGAAATATCTTAAATATTCAGTTGCTCAAATTTCAATGTAATAAATGTTTATATCGAAATTTGAATAAAATAAATATGGGCATCTGATTTTATGATAAGCCACTCTAAAATTTAAAATGAGAATAATCGGCAAATTTTGTAGAGAGAAACACGGAACTTTGTGTGTGTACTGAGGATCATAATAAAAGCATTACATTCATTGGCACTTTTTTACTATGGGGGTAGTATAAAAATTCAAGTTTTTTAACTTTTTAATTTCAGCTTGTACAAGGAGTCAAAATGTTTTCATACAATTGACTATCTTATTTAATGAAACTCTGTAATTTAAAATATATCTTGAAGTACAAATATATTTATATTTAATAGTAAGTTTAGTTGAATAGGAAAATCAAATTATCAGATGAATTTGTGAGTGTGTCATTCTCGTTTCTTACATCTTATTGAACTGAATTGAGTAGAAGAAGTGTATATGTGATAGTGGATGCTATTAGAGATAAAATCGTGCTTCTTCTAAAATAAACGACGCCACAACTAGACAAAAAAAACAGTAGGTTCTTCATTCAGTGCTTTTCCAAGATCAATTTCATCTGCCTTACCTCTAAGAATTAGTCTATGCTACAACTTCTGGCGAAATTCATTTTTAAATGCTTCCATTTCAAGTGGTAGACTTCCTACTGCCCACAAAAATACCATCAGCGATATGGCAGAATTCTTAAATGCGATTGTGTAATTGATTTTCAATGTCCACTTTTTATCATAATTATATAATAATATAAACCATCTAATATGAATGCAACAGCAAATGAAAGGTGATGTGCACAGCGAAAGCAATGGGAAAGAAAATACTTTCTGCAATATGAACAAAGCTTCATCGATTTTCCGCTTGCAGTTAAAAGCAGCTATTTGTTTTGAGTTACTAAATTCTTCAGGAGAGAATTCGGATATTTCAGAGGTCAAGTCACGGATCTGGCTGGAAAGGCGATGGCAGATCAAAGCAAGGAGAAATGTCATTGGAAAGTTGGAAAAATAGGATACAAAATATTGTAAAGGATGGCCTTAAATAATATCAGGAAAACTTGGTTATAAGGACTTGTAACAGGATAACCGTATGCGAAAAATTCCGCCATTCCTCCTCTGTCAGTTGCGCATACAAACATAATTGATTTAATAGCTAACAGGAAATAAATAAAATATACAAAGGTATTTGTTAAATTCTTTTCAACAAAAGGACGAATTTTGTGAAGCATCTGTAGAAGGGTCGATAAGAAATTTTTGCGTCTTCTGAGGTCAATCCATACTGATAATCCAAAAATATAGTTATTCATGTAAAGTGTAACAGTCGAAATCCCGGTTCTTTTATTGCTTTTAAAGTCAATACAATTATACTGTCCAGTGTCGCCAAAATAAACACAACCGTGACTATCATCAAGATAATTCTTCTTATAGGTAGATTCGAATCTTCTAAAAGACCTGCCAACTCAAGCAGATTCAAAAAACAGTTAGATTCGTTTGCGTACCTGAAGTATCATTTCGAACAAATTTGTTCAGAGTTTTTCTGAAGTTCCTTTCCGATTTTCAACAGAATTGCTGATTTTGATGTAAAAATAAAATTCATATTAGCTCTTTTCATTTCAGAGATAATCGACTTAAATAATCCTTTGACTTAAATTGTGCTTCAGTTTTTTTTTTTAACGAAACTTTCTTATTATCAATTTTATGAAGAAACCGATTTATTTCTAAGAAGAGGTTTTGATTTCAAAACAAGCGGTATTCTTCGTAATTTTATAGATGGTGAAGTTTGGATATTCATATAGTTAAGCTAATTGCTTTATCTTTAAAACTGAGTTTTCCGTCTTGTTTCCGACTTAAAGAAACAAATGTGCTTTCTTCTAATGTATAAAGAATAGTAAATCATACTTATCGAATGTTATCAAACCATATTTCATGCAAAAGTCTTGCATGCAAAATTTTAACTGCTTATTTCGTTCCATAGTTTTGTTTTGAAAATCAAAATATAATAAATTTGCTGATAATAGTTTTCAAACAAACACCAAGAAGTCACCATCATTATCGTTGTAGACTCTGATACTCTTTCAATATTTTGTTTTTTACTAAAAAAAAAGATTAGCATTTTCTAAAACTTTGAACAGTTACGCAAAATTTTACTATATATATTAACTCTTAACTATCTGTAATAACTCAAATACAAAACATTGAACTCCATTTATCCTAAATGGATAAGTTTTCAATTTGTGCATATTTTTGAAATGTCATACAAAACAGATTTGAAAATATGCTACGAAATTACATTAAGATATTAATGCATTAAAAATATTAACTCACTATTTGATTGCACATTAGTGCAAATCATCAAATGCACTTCTGACAGTGTCATAATACTTTTAAAAATCGATTAAAAGATTATAATCTGAATGAGAAAGCCACTCAAAACATTTATGGTCTGTGGCAGTAACTTTCTAATGGTAAATTAATTGCACGAAAATAATTCGAAAGCATTTGTTAATGTATGGAGCAATTTTTATTGGAAATGTGTCCAAAATGATACTTAAATGAGGCTGTGCATATTTTTTATCGATTAATTTAAAGATTTATTATTTATCGATTATTTCCTTGCGAATTGGAAAGTGTGCATTATTGTTGTTGGAACTCTGCAAGACACACCTTCTGGTAGACCCAAGAGGTACTTAATATGTCACAGATATTCTTTGGAATGTGAAAATGCGCAATTCAGAGAAACATTTTTGTGTTGTTATTTTAATTAATCGAAAACTAAATTTATCTTTGATAACTCTTGAAAATATTATAACACAAAACTAAATTTTACATTGTTTAATTTTATTAAATTATTTTTTAAATGTATTTTTAGTGATATCAACTTTATTTTTTCCCTTGAATTTTGTCAATTTTTGAATACATTTTCCCATAATATTTATTTATTAAATACTAGCCGCCTTTGGCGACCAGCCGGTTCGCCCGTATTACCGCTCGCTACAATTTTCAATTAAATATTTTAAGTAACTGGTCTCTTAATAGATTCTCAAACAAAACATTTTTAATCTTCAAATTTTGATAGTCATACCAAACTTATACTGTTGTTTAGATCGTTTCGTTCAATTTACTATATATATTTTGCTAATTTGTTGTCATTTCCGGTAAAACTTCAACTTTAATTTAAAGTGGAAATGATGAAATTACAATTAATATAAAGATATTTTTAATAAAACCAAGAGTTTTATTTTATTTATCATCTTTACCGTTATTTATTTATTTATTATTATTATTGAATATGAGTATTGCAAACAGAATCGCTCGGTATTTAAGTCTTATGTGAACTACAAAATATTTTTCATAATTTATGTAATATCTCAAACAATAATTCAACAAAAATTTCTCGTATTCAGCATAAAATTCAGTTTTTAGTTTTGCTTTCAAAAGAATTGAAATGAAATCAATAATAATATTTTGTTACGGCCTGTAAATATATTTCAAAAATTATGAGGTCTAAATTTAATGCAGTAAGGTATCATATTCTGAGAAATATTCTGGACACACGAAATTTTAAATAAATGAATGAATGTTTCTATTTCCACGATCAACTAAGACTTATTTATGAAGTTTTGAATGTTACAAATTTAGAAAAACTCGACTTTTTCATTATCTTAGGCCAATTAATCTTGAGAAATCTGCGCGCTGATTGGCGTATTTTCTTTGAAACGATCGAAAAGAAATCTAAAATTATCCTTTTTTTATTGAATAGTGATATTCAAAGTTTCATAAATCAGTCAGTTTAAGTGATTGATTTAGTTGATTGAAAATTAACTGTTTTTATTTAAAATATTAGTGTTTCAAGAACATTTTGTTATTCGTGATTTCCACAGCAGAAGCTTTATGTAAAATCAAAAATTCGTTATTTATTAGAGCATTTATTGAATCAAGTTACATAAAATATAATCATTTTCCATTTAGACCATTTTAGCAGATCTATGTCTAACTAAAGGTTTACAAATTAGCTGTGTGGCCCTGATTTGAATGGTTATCCTGTTCATATTAAACAAAACTTGCCTTAAAATAAAACTGATTTATTGGATTAATAATATAAAGAGTGTAAAAGATCATAAAATAATTTTTCTTGAATTTATTTTTTAAAAAAAATAATATTTCATATTCGTTTCATTTCCTACAGACATGTGCCGAAAATTATATTTTTGCAGATTTCATTTCCAAAAAGATTTAATTTATTTTTAATTGGAGCTTTAATCAATGCGATGGCAACACTTTGAAAAAAGCTCATTTTTTCCCATGAATGCGAAACGTGCTCGTGCAGCTTAAATTTTATTTTTATTTTGTACGAAAAAAATTGTTGAAAAATATAGTTAAAATATTTATTTAAAAATACATTAAAAATAGAAATTTAATTTTAAGGTTAAAACATTGGTATCATATAAAAGATAAATGTTTGATCTTTAATTTCATGTAAAAATCTTTTTTGTGCGGTAATATTTTCGGAAGTTATAGCAGAAACATGCCAAAATTTTGCTTAATTTTTAAATAAATAAAATTCTAATTAAAAATTCAAAAAATAACCCCCAGGTGCACATTCCCGGCCTCCAAGATATACACGTGCCAAATTTGGTATCTGTAGGTTGAATGGTCTGGTCTGTAGAGCGCCAACACACACACACACACACACACACACATTGAGCTTTATTATAAGTATAGATTTCATTGTTGCAATGAAACGAAAAGATTTTCATTGTTTCATCTAAAATTTAATTGTGTGATTTTCTTCCTTTGTTGAAAGGTTAAGGAAGAAAGAGTTAGTTAGAAAGTGAAGTTGATGAAATTGCATAGCCAGAAAAGACGGTGTGCAACTTGAAATAGATTTTCTTGACACTTTTTATAGGTACTGTATTGTCAAGGTATTCAACTCCATTGGGAAGTTTCATGTACACAATAAATTAAACTAGTTAAAAATTATTAAAATAACTAGGCAACAATATTTATTACAATTTCAAGTTTAAGAAATTATTCTTGAAATAATCAAGAACATCAAGTTACATTTATTATAGATTATATTGAAATTGAAAGCAAATAATATTCCACATGAACGAGCTGATCATCAAATGTGGCTAATAACTAAATATTTTTAAAAACCATTTTCTGAATCGCACAATTTTAACAAAATCCATTGTTGCAAATTACGATATTAGAAAAAATGATTTCAAGACAGCCCCAACGTTCATCTATCTTTATGCTATTGCAAAGAAGAGTAATTGAGAGTCTAAGGGATTTTTCTGTAAAAAAAAAATTAAATATGATAAGAAAATGTAAACAACATGTAACAGAACTCTTGACATTAGAATCCATTGGTAAGAACTGGAAATAGATATAGGGTCATTACTCTGCTTTGTTTCTGATGCAATTGATAAAGAACGTTATTGACATTGATGGGCATAGATAGCAATAACTGAATCATATATAATATTTAAAAATATGATATATTATATAATTAAAGTTATTTTAAAAGCAATAAGTTGAAAGTGTTAGACGTATCAGAAAACCGTTGCTTCATATTTTAACATACATAGTTATGTAATTAATTATCGTCCGCATTGCTCACAACTGAGACACATTTATTCTCAAAAAATATTTCAGAAAAATTCAAATGCCGCATCGTTTTTAAATTCAATTTTTATGAAAATAATTATTGCGGTATAAATAATCCATTGTGCAACTTGTGGAATAGCTCGTTTTTTGCGCAACGCACAATTAACAGTTCAATACAGGTGAATAACAGTTTTAGGTTTACAGGTTTAACACAGGGAATCTTAGGTTTACAGGTTAACAATACAGGTTTAAAACAGGGAATCTGAAATCCGTAACATGGAAATCGGTTCCTCATTCCATAATTCTGCTTTGATTACAAAAAATTATTTAGCACTTTAAGATCCAAATATTCAATTCAAAAGAAAAGTCGTAGTTTTATAATGCTGGATGTGTTCCTTACAGTCGTTTATTTTTTCATTCATAAAAATATTGTCGAATAAACCAGAATAACTTGTAATCGTCCTGGTTCAGTCGGTAAATTGTTATCTATTGTTTTTCTAAGATCTGAAAGGTTCTAGATCTTTTTGAAATATCCAGACTGGATTGTTCCCGAACATTCAATATGCGCATAAAAGCTGAGTTCCATCAGTGATGAGTAAGTTCTCAGTCTCTTGTGAGTTGCATTATTCTAATAAATCTAATTGTTTGTGTAACCTCTTTGGGACGGGAGGCCTCTAATAGACGCATGTAAGCGAAAGTATTCATCCCACAGGACGGGTGTTTTGCATCACTAAACCTAACTTTGAAAAAAAATCACAAAAAATAAAGTCCTAATGTGATAATTTTTCTTTCTTTTTATTAGTTCATATTAGTTCATTCATAATGTGAGCACATTCTTCATGCACAAATCGCATTTTCTTACCATAATACCGTAATGAAAAGAGAATAAGTATGCGAAATGTATTCAAAATCAAAGCAAAATAAACAGAACTGGTGGTAGAACCCAAAAAGGCTAGTTACGGTTATACAGCAATAACAAAAAAAAAAAAGAAAAGCATTTGAAGCGAGATCAGAAACGCAAATTATTCTACACAACCTAGCTCGGTTAACTAAAACTATGTTTATTTCAAAAGTAATGGACACAGGGAGCCATCTAGTGGCATTTAACAATTGTTCCAGTTTAGAATGGATATATGCATCACCGTCCCATGAGTTCGATTTCCAGAAATACATGGGTGAAGCCCGGCTATGACAGACTTCCGCTGGTGATGCATATATGACACGCACGTCGCGAAAGGGTTAAAGTAACGACCTAGTTCTTTACATCTTCGGGACAATATATATTAGTTCGTTATTTTCACATCCTTTCTTTACTTAGGATGACCTTGAGTATAAATATTCCAACGCCAGTCTTCCAAGCAGTTTAATGTTATACTAGAAACATTTTATCGATGCCCTTTTACTGAAGATGTGTTTTAAGTGTCATAATGACCAATGATAGAGTTAAAATCGTAAAGAAAAGTTTAATTCATTGATATTTTCTCAATGTTTTTTGATTTTTTTGTACGTTGTAAAATATCGTGACGATATCATAGGAATAATTTAAAGCATGTTGTTCCATTGGTCAATTTCATTCCGTTAAACAGTGAAAGATGATAGGTAAATTGATATGCGAATCGCAGAGAATAAAAATTTAAGTTCTTAGTTTGTTTTTGTTTTTTAGCTATTAAAATACTTATTTGTAAATTAAAGCGCTTAAACTTTTTTGTAATTAACGCTTTTAAGTAAATTAAAATTTACATATTTACTTCTAGCTAATAAAAGAATAAAGTAGTAATTTAAACAGAGTTTTATTGTCGCACTAGTCGATTATGCATTTCCTTAGGATATTAGTTATATTTAATTTCAGTTATATCGTTTAAATTCAACTTCACATTCATGATTCCATCAAACTGTCAGACATTAAAGGTTATTATTTTAACTACCTCACCTATGTTTCGTTCTTTGTGTGCATGAATTTTACTCATACATACCAGTCCTATAACATCTTAGTGATACTAAAAACGTAAATGTCCAGATTTATTTAATATTTGAGGTATTGTTTCTCATCATTTTTTTATTCGTCTTGTAAAATGTGCATATTTTTAATCAGAATCTTTATTTTTTAGCTTTCACGTGAAGAAAATCACGCGATTAAATATTTTATGAAACAATTAAAATTTTGACGGTTAGAATTTCAAGGTAACATTGCAATCTCTTGATAAAAATGGGGCAGAAAATTAATTTTTTAAAATTACCATTGCAAGACATTTAAATTACAAGGAGTGTTCAAACTAAAAGGTAAGAAACGACATTGTGGATGTAAATGAAGCCTTTATTCAAAGTATACACTATAGGCCTGAGCACAACGATTTCATTGATTAATGAGCCGAAGGATTTCTTCTTCCCAGAATTCCTGTGGCTGTGACGAGACCCAGTCCTTCACAGCGTCCTTGAGTTCGCCATCCGAGTTGCAGCGCTTCCCTTTCAGATGTTTTTTTAGGGTACCAAAAACAGAAAAATCGCAGGATGACATGTCCGGGCTGTAGGGTGGATGGTCGAGCTGCTCCCACTTGAACTTGGCCAGTTCCACATGTGTGACCCTGGAGACGTGTGGACGCGTGTTATCATGGAACAGAACCACACCCTCCGTGAGTAGTCCAGTCTTTTGTTCTTGATGGACCTGCGTAGTCATCATAGTATCTCACAGTACACATCGGAGTTAATGGTTTTTCTCTGCTCGAAGAATCTCACAAATAGTGGACCTTGGATGGCGATCTCGAGGACGCTGTGAAGGAATGGGTCTCGTCACGACCACGGAATTCTGGGAACAAGGAATCATTCGGCTCTTTAATTAATGGGATCGTTGTGCTCAGACCTGTGATGTATAATTTGAATAAAGTCATCATTTATACCCACAGTGTCGTTTCGTACCTTTTCATTTGAACACTTCTTGTAGTATCCTTAAAAAGCATTTTAAAAAATTTTGAAACGGTGTAAAATTTATTTCGTTGAAATAATATTTTCGTAAGTTATCGTTAAAAAACATCAAAATTCTGATTAATTTTTAATTAATTAAAATTTTCAAATATATAACCCCGAAGTGCGCATGCCTATCCTCCAAAGTAAACACATGTCAAATTTGGTATTGTATGTCAAGGTACCAAAGTGTGTAGAGCACTTCACATACACGTTCTCATGTTCATCGTTATTATTAGCAAAAATAGATGCCCATTTGAGCAAAAAGGGTCAACTTTTACTATTTGTCAAATCTAATTTCAATACAATTATAAAAACACTTGTTCTTGGTTGATCTTAAAAATTTTCTACAAACAAAAACAAAAATTCATGCGTCCGCATATATGTTAACTAACGAAGATTATATATTTCTATACTAATAATAAAGATGAATATGTGTGTGTGAGCGCGGGGATACAGGCCAAACCATTTGATTTACGGCTCCAAATTTGGCACAATATACCTTGGCAGGTGAAAATGTGTACGTTAGAACAATTCTTTTGTAATTTTAATTAAAATTTTAAATAATTAAAAATTAAGTTGAATTTCGGCGTTTTTCGCAATATTTTCCGAAAATATTATCACACTAAAATTAATTTTGCAGTGCTTTAAAATGTAAAAACTGCCCTTTTTAATGATACCAGTTTAATAATCATGTAAATTTTTGATAAATTTTGACATTTTTAAAAATATTTTTGATTCATTTCCAACAATAAACTATACCTAAATTCAAAGGGTTGTCCTAAAATTCAAATGGTTTTCAGTGTTTTATCTAATATTTAATCACGTAATTTTTTTGTTGTTTTATTCTAAGGAAGGAGGATTCTGCTTAATATCGGTGTAGTTTACAAGACAAATAAAAAATGAAGTTATAATATCGCGAAATTTAGAAGATAGATAAATCGGACGTTAATATTTTTTATAGCACTAGGATGATAGGGACTGCTCTTTAACAGAAAAATTCATGCACACAATAAACAAAGCATATGTAAGACAATTAAAATAACACGTATTTAATGCCAAAAAATATGATGGAATCGTGGATGTGAATTTGTATCTAAAAACAAATGAAACTAATATTCCTGACGAACTATTTGGTTGCCTGGGGCAACTAGTTAAAAATAAACAAAGCATAAAAAAAGTGCTTAGACATTTGATGTAAGCTGATTGGATGAAAATTAGTTTTGTTAACCGTAATCGTGAATTGAAATATTCCTATTTCCACATGATGCACATCAAATCTATCGGGATCATTTAAATTTAGAATCCCTGGGTGAGGTAAGAGGATCACAGTATCTCATAATAGATGTGCCAAATTGTGTTTGTTAAATAATTAGAATATCACATGAATTGACTCGTATAGGGTTCCCATGTGTTAATAGAGGATAATTTTCCAAATCAAAGGACGGAAAATTGGAATTTTTTCATATTTTTATTATTATATTTTTATGTTTTTCTTTATACAAAAAAGTTAATAACAGCATATCTTAATCTTCAGCTATTAATTGAGCAGTTCATGTTGTGCTTTGAAAATATGTGTGAGTGCTTGAATGCCGAGAACAATATTCCATTAACTGTGTGCGAATTAATTTTAACTTGCTTGCATACATCCGAAATCGTCGATGTTGGCAGCATATCTGTTGTTTGATGACATACATTTTGGTTTTTTTGTGGTTATATAAAAAAAGAAAATGTATCTTTAAAAGCACCGTTATTATACAGAGTTGTACCAAACGTCGAACTTCTAGAATTGCTCAGCATAATTTCGGCAAAATGCAGCTCTTTCTCTAATGCTGCTAATTTTCTTCGTTTCGGTTTAGTGTAGTTAGTTTTCAGTATAGTTGTTACTCTCACACAAAAATGCAATTAAAAAATTTTCCATCTACTTCCATGATGTCACACATTATATTTGATAATATTTTACTAAATATGACCAGGGAACTTGGTAACATTCCTAATCTTACATACTACATTTATTGATTGAAACAACATAAAGTATAATCTTTTGCATCATTTAGAGCATTTTTCCGCATTGAAATATATACCCACCTCTAACAGTTTAGAAATAAGCTATTGGGACTCGATTAGATTATCTGTGTAAATGTTTATTTAGCCAACGGCAATTTAATAAACCTAAAGAAGCGTATGACATACGCAAGCAATCAACCAATATGCACGACAAGCACAAAGAAAATGTGGATTTTGTTGGCATCAATGGATAAATTAAAACTAGAAAAGCTTTTAGAAATTTTGTTAATTTACTTTTTTGTAGAGAAAAAAAAAGAAACTGTTGTAATAAGGAAAAATCTACCCCCGGATATTAATCCGTCTTTCAGACTCCCCTGTATGTTTCTCGTGCTCTACCTTATTTCCTGTGCCGAAAGAGATATTTATGGAATTATATATTTTTGTTCGTCTGTTTGTCAGTACGGTAATTCGAAAACGCCTCAATCCAGACGGATAAAATTTTATATATGACATTGACAATAAAATTGAAGATCTTTGTTAGATTTTGGACTCAAGTGCAGATAAAGAATCAAAAGGCCTGCTAGATTACTTTCACTGCACCGCAAAGCTAAAACAAGCCAATTAAGAACAAAAAATTTTTTTAAAAAAACAGAATTTGAAGTGTAAATTATTTTGGAAGTTTCTTTCTGGTTCTGAAACTCTATGAGGGTACTAATATTAATCAAGTCAAATCGAAAATAACTTCTCTGTACATATTTATGTCCCAGTCAAATTAAATATCTTAGTTTTACCATGAATTCGGTGGTATATCATTAACTGCATTTTGTTCCATTCATCATTCGTTGAATTTTTCCATGGAAAAAAAACCTGAAATTGCGGATACAGTAAATGAAATTTTCTGTAAGTCGTAATATGTTCTAGAATGACTTCCAGCAAGCAAAAGAAAGTCCTAAAATGACTTCGAAGACATGGCAGGAATTTGATATGTTCTCTTGTGCTTCTGGATGACGAAAAAGAACAAAAAAAGACTGATGGCGAAGCCGAAAACGAAGAAGATGCCAGCAATGAAAAACGTCTCGTGACCTCCCAAATGGTCGAAACCGATTCCCGCGAGCACACAACCGATGCTTGCACCTATTACGGAAGAAAAAAGAAGAAGATTATGAATAGTTTTAAAGTAAATTTTTCCCCTACATAAAAAATAAGGTGATTAAAAAGAAGTTAAATGAATGTCATTTGAAAAAAAAAACATTAAAATATTTTTTAAATCCTAATTAACCCTTAACTGGGGACGTGTGGTCTGTGAGACCGCTAGTGATGGATTTTCTGTCACCCCTATTTTATTTTTAGCTCAATTAAATGGACTGACCCTGTAGCTTCCTGTTTTGTGACCTTCAATACACGTGCACTTTTTCAACCGATTTCAGCAGATGCGTTTTAAAATAATTCAGTTATCTCTTCGAGCGCGGTCTATAAGACCGCATCTCCCTGTTAGTGCCCCAGTGATAAACAAGGCTTAGCAGATGGCACTAAAACTTGGGCCCCGAAATATCATCCAGTTTACTGTTCTTATTATGAAGCAGTGCTCCAGACACTTTTAAATGAAGCATAGAGTGATTTTAGTGATAAGGATAATTATGCAGAAGAGTTTTTCGATGAAAGTTCGCATTCAACTGGTTTTGATATGTATGTTCAAACATAATTAATTTTTCTAGTGATAATTTATTTTGAAAAATTTATAAAATATATTAATATACTAAAAGATATATATATAGAATTTATAGGTTGATTTTTATACTAGTTCTTAACCTGTATGTTTAAAATGCCCTAGAAAACCGCGCTATGAAAGTCACACAAGCCGATAAAAAAAGGGCCAATTTTACCCATTGTCATTTTTTTATTTTTCATATAAATGTTGAATTTTACATTATATTGTCTTCTATATACCTTCATATACTGTAAAAATAAATATGATTTAAAAAGTAAAAAGTAATATGCTTTTTCAAGAATATTATTTATTGTAACATGTAATGTGAGAAGAAAATGTATGTTCCAACGCATTTATTTTTTTCAATGATAATATATTTTGAAAAATTTCTAAAACATATCTATATATCAAGAAAAATATCTGCAAAATATATTGGCAGTTTTTCATACTAATACATTCATTCGAAAATTTAATTTGAGTGTAAATGAAATGCGGTCTCGTAGACCGCACCTCCCCAGTTAAGTCCTAAAATTTCACCAGTTAAGGGTTAAATCTTTTTGATTTCTTTAAACGATAAAAAATTCCCCTTCCCTTTTAATATTTCTACTTCAAAAAAGCAAATATTCTTTAACATAATTTTAATGTGAGTAACATTTAAAAAATAAATTTAATGATAAAAATATTTAACGGTGAGAAATTTTCTGCATCTTGTGAGTGTTGATGTTGGTGCTCTATAGGCCAGGCCGTTTCACCTAGAGCTCTAAAGAGACTTTAGTCAACGTGAATGAGGAGGACGTTTTTATTATTTACAATTGGAATTTTAATTAATTAAACAATAAGCTAGGCTTTGGAGAATACCTTCTGTAACTTCCGAAAAATTAGTACAACAATGATTTTTATATCATCTTAAAGTCCAAAAAATATCTTTTCAGTGCCATTTTACAACACTTTTTTTCATTATTGTGGACGAAACCGAGATCGTTTTAAACTGTTTCATCAAATATTTGATCTCGTAATTTTCTTCCAAGAAAACTAAAGACGGACTCTGTCTAATAGCTATGTAGGTTTAAAAGATAAATAAATAAGTGAAAATAACGCTACCACTAAATAAATTTAGGAAAGAACTAGATTTAATACTGTTACGGATTCCACCAAGTCTGTAAATTCGCCGGGTTCAAATGTAATGGGTGTATGGTGTGAAAACAATCAGCAGGCCTCAATAATGAACGACGAGTTTTTATTAAACACGAAGTCACGAGTATGCAAACAACAAATTTACACCCGAGACGAACAAAAGCAATACGCAGAAGCACTTCTTGCAAAAAACAGTACGCAAACAGCACAACACAGATCAGTAATGATAAGCTGCTCGAAGCGCTCAGGGATAGAGCTCGTTTAACTTTTTAACCAGAGTTGAACTCTAAAACTTGTCACCAGCTCTGTCACACGGCCTTTTATAATTCCCGAGATATGGTGGAGAATGTTCTCGAACAGTCAAGCATATCTCGGTAACTATTAGCTCTATCGCCAAAATTCCTGAAGATTCCAGTTTTATCTATTTTGTGGCCAAATGGTTACCAAGTTTGTCGCCATGTCTGGAGATCACTGATTCGGCATCCGATCAGCATTCAACACAGCTGATCGTAAAACGTTCTTTTCAGTGATAGAACTAATCGTGCTGGAAAACAGAATGGTAACAATACCGTTATGATGATGAGTTAAAAAAGCTCATATGTACGATGAACAGACAAGTGCAAGATTAATATCTGACAATTTGAAGAACATGAAATTTTATCAAAACGATTTAACTGAAGTTAAATATGATCACTCACACCAGCTAACCAACTGGTCACCAAAAGCGAATAATGAACTTGAATGCAATTTTTAACCATATGGCCAACAATTACAAAACTTCTTTTTTACATTGCTTAAATGTCTAATTAAGTTTTTGATTTGCAAATTAATCTGCCAAATGCAATTAAATTTGGTTCACGCAGAAATTTTCATGCATGAAAAATTTTTAAGAATTACGTGATGAAATTTAAACTGTGCTTGATTCCAATGTTAATAAATTAAGAACATGATCCTTGTAAATCAAATAAAGACAAAATTAAAATTTCTTTGAAAATTTGACAATAAAAAGTAGACACTCAACTGAGGCTCATATATAAAATATTGTAGCATGCCTTATATTTTTCAATGCACAAATTTAATTTATAATTAATAAAATTTTGCATGCGATATTTAAGTCTATCATCGATACAATTTTTTTTTCAAACGATTTCGGGCGAACAACGCAATTAAAATTTTTTGTAAGGGAATTTTCAGGCTTTTTTTTTTATGACGAGATGTTTAGTAACAGTTGCATATTAAATTTCAGGATTTCCGCCTTTGAGATTTTACTGATAGTCGAACTAGCATTTATTTCCTCTGTGAGTTCCAAATCCTAACTCGCTATACGTCTCCTCTTTGTTCAAAAGAATATCAGCGCTTTAAAATTTTAAAATGAATCAGAAAATTAAAGAGTCATTGATGCAAAATAATCGATTACTACAAAATATGTTTTTATTGTAGTTAAATTTAATTGATTTTACATACTTTTTTTCGACTTAACATTTCATTTTTGTAAAGACGGAATATTGTAATCTACACGCATTTTGACTCACTTCCTGATATACTCAAATTTTTTACTCGTATATATTATCTATAAAAATTCATACTTTTGATATTCTCAAGATGTATTATAAGTTAATCGATTAATTTAATCAATTTAACTATATTTTAATTGAATATTGGTGGGTCTCGATTACATATATGTACAAAATTTTAAATCCCTAACATATCAAGAAGTAATTTAAAATCGATTATCAAATTCCCCTTTTGCAAACATGGAACAAATCAACTTCCATAAAAGTGTATAGTAAAAAATAATTTCACTACGTGTATTTACAATTCAAATTGTGGTCCAATAACTAATTCTAAAACGTTAGATATATATATAGTGCTTTAAAAATGAAAAGAATAGCCAGTTGAGCCAGTAAATGTGTTTCTCAAAGAGTAAGATGTCTAAATGTTTATACATTTTCCCGATTCTATTAATCAGATATAGTGAGTCATATCACTGACTCTCCGACCCGCCCGAAGGCACACGAATAAAGATAACTGAATGACCGGACCCCGGAACAGCAACACTGGCGGGAACTGTGGTTGAGTCCTAATGGCCATCACTGGCCACGGTACAACCCTTCCCGAAGGAAGTACGTCCCGTCATCGATGGAAGGAGCCAGATCCCCTACCTTTTTGTGTACCCTCCAGGGTGGCGAGATCCATCCACAATACCGGAAGCATCTCATCCTTTTTTCGAGGTGCCACCCTGTGGTTAATCAGATATAGTATTCTTAATAAACTGACATCTCAACTTATAATAAAGAGGTGTGTGGGCGTGCTGGTGCTCTACAGGCCAGACAGTTTCTCCTACAGTTTTTAAATTTGACACACACACACACACACACACACACACACACATATATATATATATATATATATATATATATAATTATGACCTTATATGGGAATATGCACTTCGGAACGACTTTTTAAACATGCAACTATAATTTTTTATTAAAAATTAAATTGAATTTTGATGTTTTTCGCAACATATAATACATTCAAAATATATCATTGCAAAAAAAATATAAAATTTACATTATTTTGTAAGTTAAAAAAATGTTTTTATATGATTAAATTTCCTAGTCGTGCAAATGTTTTTCAACTTTGGCAATTTTTTAAAAAAATATTTCTAACCTAATTTACAACAATAGATCGCATTGTTGCCCTAAAATTCAAACAGTTTTCAATATGTCAACAATATTTACTTTCTCACATACAAAGTATAGAGAAAGTATAGTAATCGTCAAAAGAAATCAAACTCGAGATTTTGATGAATCTACATGTTTGACTACCCTGAGATTGAAAAACATATTTTTGGAAAAAAACTGTTTGTCTGTCTGTGATAAAAATAACTCAAAAGCGATTTGATCTAGGTGGATGGTATACGGTTTTTATACCGAATTTGCAGATTTCTATCAAATTTTGTGTAAATTCTGTTCAGAGGAAGTCCGAACGTAAGATAACATAATAATTACTAAATGAAAAGAGCTGATACAAGGATTTGGCATCTATAATGTAGACACCTAGCAAAATTTGAACCAATTCCAGCGGGCTGACTGTTAGTCAGCCTGTTGATTCAGAAACATGCAAATACGATAATTCAAAAACGCAATGACTTAAAAATATCAAAATTGGTATCGGATTTTGCGATTACAAGTGCCACTTTGTGTAATTTTTTTTTCAATAAGTTAAAAAAAGCTTATCTGAAACACAAATTCTATTTTTAGACACTATTAACGTATGTCAGGGATTAATCGCCAAATAACTCGCCAAGGATGACACGATAGATTAAGCAAAAATGCTAAATATACGCCAAAAGTTTTATTTCACAACTAGCCATTATCTAGCATGATATGTTTATTAGAGAGTATGCGAGCAAGTTTTAGAGTGACCACTGCCGCTGGTTTTTTTAATACTTTCAGTTCATATAGCCCCAGTGTTAATGTGTTCAACCAGTTACCATAATATTATCTAGTAACTCATTATCATTTTACTCGTTTCTCAATTAAAATTCAATTTAAAATGTTGAAAATATAACTTTAGATCATAATATTTGTTTAATAATTTACTTTTGTTTAAATATTTTGCATTTGAATTCAAATTTTAAATAAAATTTCTCCTATAAAGTTCATTTTAATTTTGTTGTTGTGTTAAAATTAATTTGATGATTTCTCAAAATGCCTACCACAAGCGACACTCGATTATCTAATCCAAAACACGATTCTGTAATCTTATTACATTTTATTTTACTTCTTAAGAACATATAATAAACGTGAATCCTTTGAATAGATTCAATAAGTTCTTAAAACTAGATACCTAAGGAAATATGCCCTTTAAAATTACAATCGAAAATGAAGACTTTTTTATTTGTATTCTCCTGTGAAATTATGATTTCATTTATCAACTTATGGTTTTTTATGAGAAGAAATTAAAACATTTTGATTGGCTGTAATTCTTAATCAGCAGAAAAAAAAAGAATGAGCACAGAAAATAAGATAGTTGCATTTACCTAGGCCTTCGTGAGTGCTGAACAGTATTGACTGAGTCGTTGCTTCAGTACCGGGTTTAGAACTTAGCTTCCCATAGGATGCTATGACAGTGTAATAAAGGCCAAACGTAATACCATGGCAGAATTCTAAAGGAAGTATCCACCAGGGCCTGTATAGCTGACTATAATATAAGAAACGCATTATATATGTCAACAGGGATAAAGACAATAGTTGAAAATGTCCACATTTTCGTATGATCCAACCAGAAAAGAACATGAGGGGGATTGCGCCTCCAAAACTTTGAACTGTGAGACATAGCCCACAGAGAAGTTCGCTTCCTCCTATGGTTCTCAAGAACCAGATCAAATAAAACCATATCAACCCCGTTCCAAATCCATTCATCAGAATCACAGCTTCGTAGGCAAGGAATTCTTTTGATCTGAAGACAATCCCAACGTCACGCAGAATGTTCTTCGAAAATTGGGGTTTAGTGAGATCTAGCTTAGAAATGTTCCAAAGAAATAAGAGCAACGATGTTGCCATCAAGATCCAGGCTGCAAGAAAATCTCCTGTGTAATCGTTGAGTAAGCCCGCTACAGGAGCAATGATGCCCCATCCAATGGAACCCCACATACGTTGCCTTCCAAACACAGCTCCCGTTTTTTGGATGGTTTCACAGCATGCTGTATCGGAAAGAGTAAAAATGGCATTGGTGCAGATGCTTGAAAATGTAAATAGGAAAGCAAATGTCCAGAACTGATAAGTCTTAAAATCACTTATCCTTCTATTTTCAGATATATCCACATCTGACAGATTGCTCTTTAATGTATTGGTGTCAGCTTGATTTAACTTTTTGATAATATCTAATAAGTTTTTTCTTGATAAGTTTTGCTCACTGCAATACATAAAATTATCCACTGAACCGTTAGGTTTTATTAAATACATAAAAAATGCATTACCCACAATTGTTCGATTGCTTTCAGTTGATTTAGTTATTTTTGAAAAAAATAGATGCTTGTCATCATCTAAACACTGTATACCTGAAGAGATGTCATTGCATAAGGGTAAGCTAATATTCAAAGTGTCAGCTTGACTGAAAAATAAAACACACTTGTATTCACAGTTATCATTTGTATCCATTATGTTGGCCACTCTGTTTTGCATTTTATCAAAAGAGAAGTTGTTAGGGGCATTCAAACACCATTTCGTTTCAAAGGAACACATCATAAAGTTTTTATCTTGAATTTGAATCTCATCAAAATTTGCTTCGAAGCAATCTGCCATTGAAAAATTAATTTTATTCTCAATAAATTCATCTGAATATTTGAAGTTACGATCCAAATTTGATGCATTCATCGGAATCTTTTCAAAATAATCAGATGAATTTGTTATTTCACCCGGATCGTGCTTGGGGAGGGCAAGCATCAAGAAATAGCACATCATATTGAGGATAGTCAGGACACAGATGATGAATTTGAGTTTGTTGAAGTAATCTGCAATGTAGCCAATGAGAGGCTTGGTGAAAATGAATAGAAACATCTGAGTCGTGAGCACTGCACCCATAGATGTCGCTGCAAGTCCAAGTCTTTCTTTTGCAAATACTACTACAAAAGGTATTGTTGATCCAAGAGCTGAAAAGAAGAAAAATATTATTTTGTTTATAGATACTGTGTAGTACTTCCGAATAGAATTGGATTTCAAACAAAAAGTCTGAATCCCCCCCCCCTTTTGAATTAGTAACAGTTGTGCCATGATCAGTGTCAAAATCCCAATTTTAAGCCGGAAGATGCAGTGCAATTCTAAACTTAGGTGAGCCACGAATGAGGAGAAAAGCTATATCAATTTCATATCGAAGATTTTATTTTAGAAATTTAAAAAATTTTCTATAGATAATATTTTTACTTTTGAAACCGAGAAATTATTTATCTAATCAAAAGAAACATTTATTTCTAATGAAACAAAAAAAATTATTTAGGAAATGTGTGTTTTGATGAAAATTCAAAATAAAAATCAAATGATTTTATATATATATATATCATATTCTTTTTTTGAGTTAACAAGATTAAATAGGAATAAGAAATGCTATATAATAACTCACATCAAGGAAGTGTTAATGCAAAATCTTTATTTGATTTAAGTGTGGGAAATTAATTTTATTATTAAAAAAATTGATCAACACTAACTAGAAGAAATTAGAAAGAAGTTTACGAGGAAAAAATAAAGAAAGGGTCTTATTATTGTCTGTTGCGCTATTGCCCACAGCTTCGACCAATATGAATATACATATGATTTACTAGTTTTGGGAGAAAATAGCCAATACGAGAAACTTGAATACTTTCTCTTATGACTTACATATATTAATCCTCAAACATAAGAAACGCCCCAACCGTAAAAGTTATATTTGATGTTTTTATTAATATTTTGCAATAATACTGCACCAGATTTTGCATTTTTAAAATTATTTTCTTCATTTTTTCAAATGATTCAGAAATAATTCTGATTAACAGAATATATCGTTCATTAATGGAATTATATTTTTCGCTCATATAATCTTCATGATCATATACTGGATCTGTAAAGGAGGGGAGGTAACGTGGGTTTAACACGACTCGGGTTGATGCGGCATTTATAAAAAGGAAATTTTAAATTACCAATTTTGAATTTATTTTGTATATGAAAGAGTTTCTTGTAGATGTTGTAAATATAATTCTCGTGTGAATTATACGTAAGGTTTATTTGTTAAGCGAAAAAGAACTTTCTCTAAGTTAGAGAATCTAAAATACTGTACTTATATCTTCCAATAACCCACTGATAACTTCAAAACAAGATTATTAATTTAACATTTTAACGAATCATTATTTTATCCTCTTTTTTTTTTACTGAGAAGCATGTGAACAAGTTATTTATCGCGGAGATTCAATTATCCGAATCGACTGGATCCATAGTCACCTCTGATGTTTGAAAACTTGGTTAATAGAAAGGAGACTAATTTTTAATCATAACTTCTTTTCTTTGACTAAGTTTTCCCAAACCTTGTCCTTAGAAATTGCAAGAATAAATCCTCAAGTACTACCACATATTAGCTTTAATTATGTTTAAGAATATTCGAGTATGTTATTAATTTTCATTAGTTTTTTTGCATTTAAAAATTGTTCTCAAAAAAAAATTTTCTGCTGCTCAAGAGCCCAAAATGCCTCGATATATTAACGATATTTTTTTCAAGAAATACTTTTTTCATGAATTTCTGGCGTCAATATAGAAGTATGTAAGAATAAGAACTGTCGTTTTAATTTTAAATACTATTACGGAAAATTCTGCACGAAATTCAGGGAAATCAAATGGTTCGCTGTAGTGTGTGTATGGTGAAGCAGTCCAACTGTCTCAGTAACAAATAAGATCAACGCGAAGACACTGACGACAAAACACAGCCGAGACGTACTCAAATACAGCATTTGCAATGATCAGCAGCATAGCGTAGTAAATAATCATAAGAGCAATATTCAACAGGTAGAGAAACTTCACACAATTATTTACGTCCCTCGAAACATCTTCTATTCTCCATTGTTTCCTCGCTTTAGTTATACTCATTTGCCGATTCACTACTGTAAGATTAGTTACTCAGCACAGAACTCGCTGCTGCTTCACGACTTGACTCCAAGACTCGGCACATGGCCAGATCCTCATTCACCAATCGCTTAAGCTTCACTTAACGCTAGAACTTCTCTCAATTGATCCAACTCACTCGTCACTGACTGACTCCAGCTTGGTCATACGGCTTTTTTAGCTTCCGCAGCAACATCTAGAAGGACTATCACAATTCGCAACCTAATAACCTACCACCAAAATTTCTAGAATCTTCCATTTTGTTGCCAAAATATTGTCCAGTTTGTCGCCAAGCTTGGGAGTCATTGATCTGGAACCGGCCAGTTTCCAACAGAATTATCCATAAGATTGTCTTTCTTACGATGAAACCAACTGCGCTAGGAAGCAATATTACAAATTCGTAACAATACAAACTATATAAAGAGAAAATATTGTAATATACAAAAATTCGACCTCCAGAATTTAACGAATCTCCTCATTTCCGAGCTCTCTAAGTCAGAAAAAGACATGTTTTGGAATTAAGATTTAAGAACTATAATTTTTAGAGCATAATAAATGAAAAAAAGCTATGAGCAAGATAGATGAAAGCCAATACATCAAGTTTATAGATTTCTATCAGATTTGAACGATATTTTTTGACAGAATATCAGCCTGATAACTAGAAAACAAGCTGGTGAATAAAATAATTAAGTTCACATATATAACATTTAAAGTATAGATGCGTATCAAATTTCGAACCGAATCCATAAAAAGATTGTCTGTATTTTCGCAACGTCTGTATTTTCGGTCTGTATTTTCGCAAGCTTGCAAATGCGATAACTCAAAAATGCAACAATGAAATTTGGTATTAATCTTGCGTCAACAATCACAGTTTTATGTCAAATTTTTCCTTCAATTGGTTGAAAAAAAGTATCCAAAATACATACTCGGTTTCTTAATACTAGTGCATTAACTGCATGCCAGCGAGTAATCGCCAAAGATACTTGTTATTAGTTTTTTTTGTAACCATCATTTGTCAATGGTTTGTGACTGATGGAAAACTGCCACCTTCCTTCATTGTACTGCATACAAGTCTCATGTGCGGAACTCTTAAAATAAAAATCTGAGCTCTCATGACATTCGCTGCCTTGCACTAGCTCCGCAATTTTATGGAGAGAGGGGGGAATCCTTTATTAGATAATATGCGAGAACGATTATAGAAGACCATTCCAGAAGTTATTTTTGTGAAAATATAATCAATTATGAAAGATCACTCCTCGATAAAATAATAATAATAATAATAATAAAACTTTTCCGAGCCTTCACATAATGAAAATTGGTTCAAATACCAACTTTGACATCCTCCACAGCAAAATTTAATGTTTTATTAAGCCGAAAAGCATATTTCTATTTTCTGTTGTATCTCGATTAAGAGAGATCTCGGTTTGTGAAGATTTATTTATTGGTATCCTATTGAATTTAAAAGATGCTTTACTTAAATACTTTAAAATTGTCATTATTTCAAGAACTTTTTCATTAGAAGCAGGGAAAGGTGTAAGATGTGTGTGAGCTAAAATTGATCCCGGCATATTATTTAAAATGCTATATATAGCAATTAAATGGGTAACAATAAAACTTACCTCCGTTGTATAAAAAGAAATGAATTTTGAATCTAACCATTTTTCTATCGATATGCCAACATGCTTTTGTTTCCGTACTTTTTTCAGAGGGTTCAGTCTGAATAGTATAAACTTTCTGACTGTTCTCACTTTTCTCAGAAGCCATTCTGTTCTTCGGTCGCTACCAAAATGTCCTAGAATTATTTTTTCAGTGTGAAGGATACAGGTTTGTATTTGTCAAGCTGTAAAAAGTAAAAAAATGTGATTTAGAATATTTCAAGAAATGAATGTCTCACCATACAGAATATTATTAGTTTGAATATTTATTTTAAATTTATATCAAAAACAATTTTGCTTCAGAATAGAAAATCATGTGATCTAGTCTAGCCACTTTCAATGAAAGGCGTTAAATAAAAGGCCGATGAAAATACTAAAGCAATTTATTTCAAAACCCACCTAAACAATGAGGTCATTAACTTGATTGTCGCAAGTTAATGTCGGATTACTAACAATTTTATTATACTTGGTCAAAATAGATCTAATACAATAATTTAATAGCATCACAGAACTAGAGAAGAAAAGTTAGCAATATATCAAATATCTTAATTCAGTTAATTTGGAACTGTTTACTCGTGGCATATATGTGATTTTAATTTTTAAAATTAAAATCACATCACCAACTTTACAAATTTAGTCACAAGCCTACAATCTAGAAAGACAACACTTATTCTTAGAAAAATTAGCAGAAGTCATTATTCATTTCGCATAATTATTAGTCACTAGTCGCCTATGGCCGCTAGCTGGTTAGCCTGAATATTGGTTATATCTGATTTCGGATAAATCGTTTTTCATAATTTCATTTCATGATTACGCCAAATTATCTGACATTAAAGCTATGTTATTTTAATTATCTTTGTTAAGTTATCTTTATTGTTAAGCTAAGTTTACATCGGGGCCAACCCCGATACATTTCCAGGTGCGGACGGCATACATTTCCAGGGTGCAGATTACTTCTAATTTTTCCAAGGTGTTGCGGTCCATCCAGTGGCGTAGGTCTACAGTATTTATTATAACTTAATAATAAATATGGAATATGGGCTTACCTACCATAACTACAGAAATAATAAAAAGCAAGATACAAACATAATAATTATAGGTACAAATATAATAATATCAAATAATACATTTAATATCAAACAATTCAAAATACATTAAATATAGATCATTTTCATCTAAAGTAGTTCTTGTAGTTAGAATATTTAGGCTACATCCTGTCCGCTTATCTTGAATACCCTGGGACATAATAACTGACTGGTAATCTTGCACTGCATTCTAACTGGTTCTCTGTGAGACGGGATTACATTTGTCATTGAAAATGCAGATTCACACAGGTAGGTAGAGATAAAAAACCATGCAACTTTTTTTAAATTAGGATACTTTACTTCGTCCATTATATTCCAAAAGTTATTCTTAGGTTCTGAAATAAGTGTTTTCAAAATTATGTCATTTTGCAGGAGAAAAACTTCGTTTTCATCAAGAGATAAAAAGAATATAATATTCCATAAATATATTTTCAGTATGCGAGTTTTAGGTTTTAATAAAGGCGATCTCCCCAAAATGTCTTGGTGGTCTACCGGTCGATCGCGATCGATTAATCCCACCCCTGGTCTACATGAACCTTTCTGATAGAGACAGACCCATAACGTCATAATGCTATAAAAATGTAAACATCAGATTTATCTATTTTTTTAAAATTTATTTACATTGTAACTTAACTTTTTATTTGTCTCGTAAACTCACAGATATTAAACAGAATCCTTTTTTAAAGCTTTCAACAATGGAAGAAAACCATGTTATTATGTGTTTGATGAAATAATGAAAACGGAAAAATTTGACTGTTTAAATAAATGAAAGCAGAAACGGTAAAATTTAACTGGGAATTACATTTAATTGCACCGTCAAAACAAATGCTTGGTATTTTAAGTACACTTCCTGATCCTCTTCATTGTCCTCATTTGAATTTAAAGATAAATTCAATATTCCATGCTCTTCCTATTATATTTTTGAATTCCAAACATTATAAACATGCAAATCAATTATGACGCCAAGTCTCAGAGTGGATGTTCTCTATCTGAACATGAGTATTTTGGTAATTATTTAATTGGAACATTGGTAATTAAACAAAATTTCCGTGTGCAATTATTTTATTCGCCTTTGAATTGAGAATTCGATTAAAAAAATCCATGTTGCTGTTTTCTCTTACTCTAAATAAAGAAAATAATATATTGTGATCATTAATTACTTTATTTTCGAAATTTTAATGAGATCTCATGTTTTAAACTTTTCTGAGTTCGAGATTATTCAATTCTTGAATTATGGATATTTCTCAGTGAATAAGCTAATTCAAAATTGCTACTAATCAGACAGATTAAATTTGTTAAATGCTCTTACGTCCAACAGTAGATATTCGCCTAATTTTGGATCAAATCTTTTAAAGAGAAGTCTGTCTATCCTTCTACACTCATCTTAATACAATGACTCTGCAGCACAACGAACAAAATGGGTTAAAATTTGGCATATCATTTCATTATTAGAGCTGTCGTTACGTGTCCAATTTAGGGATGTATCCATCATCCGGATGACCATCGGGTTGTTCTACGAGGTTCTTCATGCATATGTAAGCATGATAACTCAAAAACGTAACAATTTGATGAATAGATAAGTTTTAGAATGTGATCGTTGTTCCAATACTGTAAATTTATATCAAATTTTAATCCCAATCGGTAAATGATAAAAAAAACCGATTTGTTCTAAAATGCATATTCTCTTCTTCTAAACAACAAGTCTACTTACAAAATGGTATAAATTTGTAAATAAGTCAAAGGAAGTAATTCTCACCATTTTTCATTATTTTTTGCTTTCTGTGGTTTACTACTTATTAAGATCATTACTAAGCAATTCCCACTATATGTTCATATGCCGCAGTCGTATCAGATTGTTTTAAATTATCAAAGAATCAGCTACAAATCCTTAGAAATTACCTCCTCATAGTTGATTTAACAAAAAGACAATTAGCTGAAGTATTTTTATTGACCTATATTTATCGCAAATGTAGGTAAATGATTGAACACGGATAACAACCATGAGGGTAATAGAATTTTTGTAAACAAAGATATTCTGGTCGATATACGTTAGAGACGTCGTAAGAAGATACCGTGGCTGTTTTGAAATGATTTACAGCTGGAAGAGGGATTTACATTTTCATCTCTTTTCATGGTATGTGTAAATTTATTCATAAGTATTCAGAAATAACAAAGGTAAAAATGTATTCGGAAATTATAAATATAGTATAAAGAGAAAGGGAAACAAATTTATATATGTGTCTAGCGAAGAACTGGAGAGTTTGCTCCATTGCTTACATTGGATCAATACTGCCAACTCAGTACTCAACCTTTTATATTTTAACAGTTCTGATTATCTTAATATGTTCAAGATAAAGTCTTCATTTTAATTTATAGATGATTCCTCACTTTAACAGAAAAAATCACGCTACCTTCGGATTAAATTGATAAGGGATTTACCAACAATTTCGGTCTAACATTAGATTAAAATATTTATTATCAGCCATGTTCTTTTTTTCGTTCATTTTGAAAACTTTTAAACTTGTTGTGGCATAAATCATAAATATTTCATTTAAAAGTAACTCACGAGTAGTTTAATAAATATAAATATTATTTTATAAATAGTTGTTAATTCAGATTGGCAACAGTGATATGTTATTGAATTTTTTTTGTTTGAATTTTTTTTTATTATTATTTTGTTTTTGTTGTTATTTCTGAAGATACTAAAGTTTGAATAAAAATAAGTTGATATTAATTTGGTAACATTATTTATAATATAGTAAGATTTCGTTTAATAGTAGGTCTGCATTTCATTTTTGTTGACACACGAACGTAACAAACTTTATCATGTTCATAGGCTGACAGATTACCTGTAATATTGTTCAAAACATTCTATTGGGCAGCATGTTAGACATAGAACAACCGAATTTACAAGTAATGACTTCTTGGATGGTAGGTACTTACAAAGAAAAGTTTCTCAAATTTATAATTTAAAAAATATCCTAATGTTTAGCGTTTTACCTCAATGATTTAAGAGTGCATTATTGCATAAAAATCAATACACCATTTAACCGTTTTTACACTATTTAAAAGTTGGAAAAATATGCTCTTCAATGATAAGTTTCATTTCAGTGCAATTTTTGGTTCTAGTGTACATTTGGTTGCCCTTTCGATTGGCGACAAATTTCAGTGATGAAGCACTACTCCTGATTTCCATAAAATTTTGTTTTCATTGACATTATTGTTAGGTTACCGACCGAAACATTTTACCCTTGACGCCGATCTTGGCGTCAAAAATCGCCAAAGTATCAAGGGACACCCAATTGTAAACTTTTACCAAATTTTCTAATATATTTTTAGAAAAGTACTTTTTATTCTTTTAATAATGCATTTATACATACACCCACTGCGGCGATATTAAATAAATTTTTTGTTCGTATCATAATTGCTAACAATATTTCGAAACTAAGAGTAAATTAAAAGGATAAAGTCTAAATCCTTATGATGCTACAATGTTTTAAAATAGAGTTGCGAATTTTGAAATTTTGAAATATTGAATTTTGAAATCCTTTAAATTTTAGAGAATTATTCTTTACCCCGTGGTCTGAAAGAATCGAGACTTGGATAAAAATATAACAAATCATATCAAGGAGATACAATAATAATGCAGCATCCTTACCTAAAGTGAAAACACTCTTGGACACAAGAAGATGCCATTCTTATAAATAAAAACAATAAAATATAATTAGAGGTTTCACTTTATTCACAACAGTGAGGAAAAGATTGCTTGGTAATATGTTTTCATATCTGTAGGGGTGTTAAAGTTGCCATTATTGCACATAAATAAGATGATCGTGTAAAGGTCACTTATAACTGAATAAACCTCTTATCTCAAGTCATAAATATTGATTATTCAAGTTTAATCTGTAAAATTGTAAATCTGTAGCATTTTCTTCCATATTACAAACGATAAATTTTTCATGAATAGGAACCTTTCCATCTTTTCTTTTTTATGTTTTCTTTATAAATTTTTTTCCGCCTTCTATCTCTCAACGTTTCATGATAAAGTGTGCAGTTTATTATTTTATTATTTGTACTGAAAAAAAAAGTCAGAGACATTAAATACAAAGTATTTTTTGAATTTTGTAAATTTTTCAAAGTATTTCTTCCGTGATTGAGCCATGTGATTTCAAATATCCGCTTTCACTTATCCGTGAAAAAGATTATTTAACATATTGATCATTGTTTGTCACGGAAAACATAGATTCTTTTTCCGATGTATTGAATAAGCTCTAGTGTTGTTCATTTTCTGCTTATTTTTATCTATATTAAGACTTACAGAGCAGTCAGAAAAATCATTTTAAGCTCTTTAAATTCAAAATGGAGTCCCGTATAGCTTGGGAAGTAATGTATATCTATTGAGACAGATTACAGGACCCTTGCAGCAAAATAAGGAAGTTACAAAAAAATAATAATAAAGAAGATTAGTCAAAGGGTCAGTTAGAAAAATATACGCTTAATATAAGCATATTTTTAATTGGTATATTTTAATATAAAAATATACGTTTTTATTAAAAATATACTTTTTGATAAAAAAATACATTCGAAGGTTTCATAGAAATTTATAGAGATATTTGTGTTTAAAATTATGAATTTTCCGTAACTTGAAAAAGGATTCGTCTTAAAATTGAAAAATGTACCCTCAGAAATTCCTCCCACGAGGGCGTTTTTCAGTTTTATTATTATTATTATTATTGCGTAATTTACGTCTAAAATGTCACTTCTCCTTTGTTTAAATCGGAAAAGTTGTATGTTAATACCTAAGGATATGTTGTTGTTTTTATTTTAGACCTTTTTTTCAAGTTATGGAAAGTTCATGATTTAATCGCAAATATCTCCCCAAGATTACAGATAATTCCATAAAACTCTTTCTTTTGTTTCATTATGGTATAATAAACATTTTTTAAATTTGACTTTTTGGTTGATCTTTCTTTTTTGGAATTATTTATGTAATTTACTTATTTCGCAACTAAGGGTGCTGTAAGCTGTCACAATAATTTCAAAATAAAGGCTATAGCCTAATGGTTTCTACAATTTGGCTACACGAGACGACTTTAACAGACTTTACCGATCACCCTGAATATTCATAATTTACACAATAACCACTATGATTGCGTTAAGTATTATTAATGCATTATTAATTAAAAGAGAATATTTTTAGTAAAAAAAGGACTCCTTTGAGGTTGATCGTGCAGTTTTTTCCCATATACAACATTTTGACATTTCTGGCGGTTATTTTAATCCCACTTGACCTAACATATTCCGTAAAATCTACTAATTAAAAAGAAGTGGGGCATTTTCTGCTATTCAAGGTAACATCAGAGCACTTAAGTAGTACCTGAGACACACTGGAATTCTTGTAGTTTTCTTTAGTTAATCGTACATCAAGAATTAATTATTAGATTGAATCTCAACCTGTTATCTATAAATACTCAAGAATTATCTTGACTATTCTAGTGTATCTTCCAACATCCGATATAAGAACATCCCTCTCCTTCAGAACTATTGAGGTTTGATGGTCGTGGTAGGTATCATATTGGATATGTAGGATTCCGTGCAAAGACAACTGTTCCACTCGATTCTTAATTGCCAGGAAATCTGAACTATAAGAATCTATTACGGACAATTGTGCAAATATTTGGCCAAGAATACTGGCTACATTTAATGGGTTAGAATGTATCATATTTCCTGTATTTGAAATCAGAAAGAAAGATTCACTATAAATCCCATTAGAGGCTTTTATCTTCTTCCACAAAGTTTTACTAGAAATAGAGGATGCTATGGATGAACAAAAGAATATCTATCTTTCTGTGATTTCAGTGGCCAATGCGACAAGCGGCTGCTTTGTGATGGTTTTTTCATCGGTGGCTAAATTCTCTGTCGTAAGGTACCTTCGAAATATACTCCATAATCTTTTCTGGTTCCTATGACTGTCACGACTGGCTTCATTCCTTCACGATCTGCAAAATTTTCTAGGACATAGGAAAGTCTTCGGGATAAGGCTTCTTGGAACATTTATGATGGTTTCAAAAACAAATTTTACTTCTTCTGAAATGCCTATAGTACTGACTATAGTCTTAGTGATAACTGCTAGTTGAGAGAATGCAATCCAATCTGCTCACTGGAATAAAAATCTTGAGGGACAAACAGTCACACCACCACTATAGGTATAGGAGACTATTAAAGGAAAGTTATTGTTATTATGCAAATCATTCCCACCTGTCAAATTCAGCAACAGAAGAAGTTCAGGAGAGCAAATGAAAAGATCGAAACAATGGAAACTACGTGTGGACTTATGGAAGTATGTTTTTTCGCCAAAATTAAGCAGACAGAGAAAAATATTAGCAATTGTTCAATCTGATTCTCACGAGCATTTATTCTAGCAGAAGCCCACAAAGAATTATGACAGTTGAAATCAACCAGCATGATAAAAGGCGAAAGAAGTTGATTCACTGAATTGTAAAGATCTTGTTGACAAATGACATCGTTAGAGGGAAAATAAATACAACAGACAATGACCAAAGATCGTGTATCAACCTGCACAGCCACAGCCTGCAGAGAAGTATATAAAGTGATAGCTGTGCTCAGATAAAGATTTGAAATGAAGATACAGACACCAACAAAACTGTGAGATCTCTATCTACATCTTTCCGAACACAGTTATACCGGCGCAATTTAATGGGAACGTCGGGTGTCAAGAAGGATTCCTGAACATGCAGGATGAAATTTGTTGAAAAATAGGCTCAATATCATCAAGTTTGGACTGAATGCCACGGAAATTCCAAAAACAGAAGGTACCTATTTAGAGATCATTTTTGAAGGGGAATAAACAGAGGCAGTTGTTGAAGATGCCAGTTGCAACTTATTTCAAGCTCAGATTCCTCTTCAAAAGAATGTAGTTTTATATATGCGAAATAGCGATATTGGGAATGCCACCAAATACGGACATCAAGTCCTTGTGGACATTACCCTGAGTTGCTTTCCCAAGGCGAAGGAATTTTTTAAAGTAGATTTTTTTTTATTTTACAGGTAACTCTTTGGGTATAAAACCAAGCTTCGCATGTTTGAGTTTCAGAGATTTATTAGATTTAGCTTTTTGTTCATTTGTTTCTGATTTGTAAATTCTAGGAACACTAGCTGTTGATTGATGTCAAAATCAGGTGTTTTCTCAGGTGGTGTAGTTTGAGGCTTATTTTTAATACAGTTCGGCTACATAATTTGCAAAGAATGTGTTTTGGATGGCAGGGGCATAACTTAAGCCTATTGCAGGCATTTCAGCTAAGACCTTTCTTCTAGTTTGAGATAAGAGAGGCCTTCTTTTATTTTAAGTGTTGTTCTGTTAATCTCTTTCTCGACGGTCCATCGTTTACAAACCCCTGAAAAACATAAAATGCTATCACAATTCACGCACTTCTCTTGTGCAGTACGCTGCTGGCTTTCGTGGCATTTCTCAGCGCAGCGGGTGCATGTAACAATTCCTCGGAAATTCTGAGTGACTGAAACTTTGGCACTGTAAACATCTCAGGGGATTTGGAATATATTGCCTTACTGATAAATTTATGAACCCGGAGTAGATAAATTCATGCAATTTGGCTGAATGAAATGTTAGTATGAGAAGTTTGGTATCTAAGAGTTGTCCATCCTGCCAAAAGATTATGTGGCGGACATGTGTTACTTCCTTGGTCCCTAAATTCATTTGATTTTTACTCGAAAGCTACATTAAATAATTCACCACATGTAATTCAGTGTCAAATATGAATGGACAGTTACAAGTACTATAACTAGTGCTTTTAGCTTTATTGTTTGCTAGGCTTACCTCTTAAAGTTAACTTCAACGAGCAAGTCCCCAAAACGTATCTTGTGGATAGAAGAGACTTCAGCAACTTTTGCTGAGACAACCTTCTGCACAAGGAAAGGGAAAATTAACTTATTTGATTCAATATTCTCGGAAAAATGTTTGATAACAAAATGTTTGCTGATTTGAAATCAATTTCAAAGTTTTATGATGTTCATTGAAGAGAAATTTGTGTTTGGTACCCCTACGATATATAAAGAGATTCGCGCCCGACGGCAATACTCACCATGGAGCCCAACAAGAGAAAGCAGCTACTTGCTCTGGACATTGCGAGTCTTGGAGCTTACCTTAATACAGCCGGTACCTATATGCTCTGAGTCATCCCAGGGAACCGTGACCACACTTAAAGCTCTTTTGTTTGACTTTAGCTTGATTTCTCGCAGTCTAACCATTTCGATGGCTCACTACTGGCCGATTGATATACCGGGGATCACAGAACACCACCCACGGCTAATAGATCACAACGCACGGTCAGCATGTAGGGATTATGCTGTCCATAAGAAGCAAGAAGCAAACAGAGCGGTGACAGCTTTTTGTGGACAGCTCCCTCACTTGCGATCGGGTAGAAGGAAAAAAAGAAGCCAAAAGCAGCAAAGGAAGAGGAAGACGATCTGGCAGTTAGATCAGATCACCAGGGTAATTCGGGGTTGTAAAACCCATCACACCTAAAGAAGATGTGCCCCTGAGGGGCTAAAATCTTTTAAAACAGATATATTCAAAACTTAATAAATCAATCATTTGGGTTACAAAAGAATGGAACTTTTATTGTTTAAAATGTTAATCTCTAAAAAGTATCTTATTAAATGTGACTAACCATAAATGTTTAAAATGTTAATCTCTAAAAAGTATCTTATTAAATGTGAAAACCATATGAAAATGATTTATCATAACTTTTTTCAGCAGTACATTTATTAACTGAAATAAACTCAAAAGTTAGAGCATTTTTCGCGTTAGAAATCTATGTCTATTTCTAATCATTTAAAAATTTGCTATCAGGCCACTATTAGAATACACACCCTTTTTATTGAATACTTTCTATTTTAATTCTGATATGGCAATTTTAAATTGTGCCTAATCCAACATAAAGCTTGTGAAATCGTCACATGTTTCTCTCCTTTTGCACGAAAATACTAGTCTTTTTATCCTTCGCGACAAATAGTCATATCTCTATTTATGATAATAAACACTGACTGATTCAAGATAAAATACGTTCCTCCTTTCATTTGAATTTTTGTGCTGAAAGTTCTGACTTGATCTTTAAGAAAGATAACAGTAGAAACATTTTACTTAAATTTGCGCTCTAGATTTTTCTTCGATAATTTGGGATGCATTATGATAGATATTTTCCCATCATTCTACTGATAATGACAAACATTTAAGTTTTGTCGGAGAGAAAAACATTTGATTGTGCGCTTTTCGACTTTCGAGTATAGGTAAAGTTTTCATATTTGCTTTTGTGTGTGATTCAGCTATTCAATCAAATGGGCCTTATTACTATTGTAGAAACCAATTTCATCTAAGAAAAGTATTCTTAAATTTTCTTATGTAAAAATCATTCAAGGAAAAAGTATTGAATTCGTCAAAAAAATTTGATATCTCCATATTCTCCAAAATTTCGAAAAAATCTTATTTAGAATGCCATCTGTCTGTCTGGGAACATTTATAACTCAAAAGCACAACTAGTAAGTGTAATAATATGCTTTTGTGCCAAAAATGTGGATTCATTTCGAATTTTACTGAAAATTTGATGAAAAGAAATCTATTTGTCAATCCAATTTTAAACGTAAAAACATAAAAATGATACAAATTAACTGGAGGAACCTTAGAATAGAATATAATAACCAGAATAAAATATATGTTTCCTGTTTTAGCATAAATCCATCATTGCGCTGACCCGCTTGTTAGCAGATCTGGATTACTAGTAAGCAGGATAAGAAATTGTCAAGGGCAACACAACTATCAGGCCACGAACACTTGAGTTTCTTTTTGTGATACTATCAAAATTATTTATTTTTTCACTTAATTACTAAATTCCATGCAATCAAGAATGCCAATTAAAATAAAGTACCTACTGTTCAAATAGTTAACTGCGTTCAACATGTATACATGTCAATCCAGAGTGTGTACGTGTAATTTTTAATCCAGTGGACGTGTTATTTTTTTATCTAATAAAAATGATACCTTATTTGTTTTACTATGATTTATTCACAAAATTTATTATCTAACCATTTCTATTGCTTTCGGCGTGTTATCGCCTGATTTTTATTACGAACCACGTGAGAGACTTTTAAAAATAAATTTCGCAGTTAATTGATTAAATTTTGCAACATTATTCTAATAATATTTCCATTTAACAGTTTTTTTATTATGTTATTTTACAATCCTTAAAATGTGTGGTGTTTCATAATTTAAAAGGAAATGTCCATTCTTATAATTAAATGTTATTTAGCTTGTGTTAAAGAAAAGTTTTGTTTATTTTTATTATTTTGTTAAAACTTGCTTTCAAATTTTAAATGTGCATTTTTTTTTTTTTTCCTTTTTCCATACGCGATATACTGAATCAAAATCTTTTGAAAGTAATTTCCAATTAAATGCTTTGTAATTTCAGTATCAAAAAATTCTCTTTAAACCTATTTGAATAGTGACTAAATTAAAATCATAAAAAAGTATTTGAGTTTTAAAGTCGCGCTAACAAAAAGCTAGCGTCTCTAGAAGATATAATCTAGCCCTGCGTATTGTTTTTCTATTTATATATATTTGAACTCGATAAGTCAAAAACAGGAATTGCAACCCAAAACGAAATAATTCAGAAGTATTTGAACCCTACTAATTTAAAATTTAATGTAGAAAATTCCTTGCCCTAGGATGTCTTGAATCCTCACTTCAATGAACTTAATGATTATTTCTAATGAATCAAACAAAATAAAATGCTTTAAAATATTGTACGATTATTACGAATATGGCACAATATCATAAAAATAACATATAACATTTTTCTTTGGAATATCAACATATTATTTCTGTTTTATTTTGCATTGGACATTAACATGAAAATGTATTAATCTAAAAGCCGTGATAGATAAGTGATTGAAAATTTTTAATTTCTCGTTAAGTCAAATCCAAAAATGTAAACATGTACGGTGATTAGTTCTTTTTTTTATCTATTCTATTTATAAATTTATTCCAAAAAGAAAACATGCTATTCCATCTTGTCATTTAAAAAGCATTCTTTATATTAATGTTTGTAATTCTTTATAATATTGATTGAACGAAATACTATGAAATTTCAGTTTTAATATAATTTTAGATTTAAATCCTTTGCTTAATCCATTCCATCTTTTTTATTTCTCATGAACGTCCAGCGTTCTCATTAAAAGATATTTGACCATTTCCGTATCTAGGCTAATGTCATACAATTGTCTCAATTTTTGTTTATTATTACGTATTCTAAAATCAAAATGCATTCCCAAACTTTTAAACAGGTTTCAATTATACTGCATTATTATTTACTACATTCTTAAATCAAAATGATGTGTTTCTGAAGTTTTTGCTTTTTCCTTCGATTTATTTTGGACATAATGCAGGAAATTTAAAATAATCTTATATATGTATATTTTATATTTTATAAATATTTGTAAATGTGTGTTTGCATTTCTATTTTATTTTTTTTTTCTTTTATTACAAAAATCAAAAATAATTTTTTTAAAGAATTTAATTTAGCTATACAGTCAACTAGATCTTGGTATTTTTAGCATATTTTACGAGAAATGTATTGACATTTATGCTTTATAATAATTTGAATTTAAAAGGTTTAAATTCCCTTCGCAATGCTGTTCAAAAATATTCGTTTATTCTATATCTTTCTTTGAGCAAAGATATCAGAAATTTAAATCGTATTCTTTTATTATTCTTTTCATTCTAATTAAAAATCTCATTCAAAGAATAATAATTTTTTATGTCAGTCTAAAGTGAAAGTTTGAAATATTCTTTAAAGTCATACTTCAGTTTTTTCGTTTGCATTTTATATTGCTACATTAATAACTCTCATACACTCCGGTCACAATAAATTTATGTTTCAACTTTTTTTTTCTTCAAAATCGGATAATCTCGAATTTGAAATCCAATTTCATCAGTATATCTAATTCTTCTGTAAGTTGAATCCGTTTTTATGATGTTGGAATTTGTAGGAAAATGATGACATAACTAAAATTACTTTCAAATTCTAAATATGATGAAAATTTATAAGGTTCCGTTTGATTCAAAATTGACTCCTTGATTAATTTCAAAATGGAATATTCATCAGAGAAATGACCTAAATAAAACAAAAGCTCCCCTTACCCCACCCCCCAGCGGGAGACACTACGAGTAAGTGAATGAGAAATTGCCCTGTAAATAAACATGCTGTCACCTTCTTTGGCGGACATTGTAATGTTGTGGTATCGAGTTATCGAGAACTTCTGATGATGATTTATTTTTGCTCATTGCTGTCGCTATGACGGTCGTTCAGGTAGATACAAATACCAAGGCAGAATAAAGGGAATTCACTTGCTGGTACGAAACAAAGAACCGCCACCAAGACCATCGTAAGTACGTAAATAGGATGTCACCGGATAAGGGGGGTGGTCCTCGCTTCCTGATGGGTATAGCATTGTTGTGGAGTCTCTTCAGCTTCACTCCAAAGACAGAACATATTTCTATCGGGACGATTCATACCATAACTGGTGAAGACACTTAATATACGACCTAAGTTTTCCACCTTCCATTATCACGACGGCATTCATTGAGATTACATTGGCAAGGCGACAGTAATTCAAGCTAGTTACTTCCATATCTGAAAGCATTTCAAATATGGAAGTGAGAAATTGTTATTTATAGCCAACATTTGTTCTTAAGCAGGCTTCGCTGTCGGAGAATACGGAAAAGAGGTTTTGCCTAGTGTTAACGGTCTATAACTGATGACGTTTTATACTTCTGTCTGAGATGATCTTTGTATATGCCACTTGAGATGGGACATATTATGTATTGGTCGAAAGTCCAAAATTACTATTCGTGGTCGCTAGAGACATGCATTTCACCCTGAATGCAAGGATTAATTATTTGAACCGCTCTGATTTGTTTATGATTTGGCTTCCCTGGTTTAGATAGAAGGAATCATCAATGAACCACCATAAATATTTGAATAAGAAGTGACTAGACTTTATATGCTTGTTCTTATTCCCCTTGAAAGTATAAAGATGATGGTGCGGTCGTGTTCTTCCCGTTTACGATGCCGGAATGGAAGGTTATGTATCCTAAAGTTGCATAACCGATTATTGTTATTTTTGTAATATAATCATAGTATCTGTATTCCTTTATGTGATGAAACTGTTGTTCAGTTATCCAGATGCTTAGGTAGGGCAAGATGTTTATTTATGCTAACTAAATAAAAGAAGAATCGTCTCGAATATGAGGATGAAAAGCTGCCGTGTCAGCCAGGCTTTCAACATCCTTGGTGACACAAAAATTGTGTTGTGATACTATCGTTATACTGTAGTTGTACCTTCTTGTGAAGATTCTACACATTAGATGTTTATATTGGATAGTTTAATACTTCTCAACATCTAGCAAGTTCATCCAATCTCTGTTAGTATAAGATATTTACGATATTTCCATGTTGATCGAAATTTCGAACGTCGGTATTCAAGAAGATATCGTAACAATCCATAATAAACATCTAATGTTTTGGGACATTGTGTACTTATATGGATGCCCAATGAAATGGGTTGGAGTATTCTCTTTTTTCAGCTTTTATTTATTTTCAATATTCATTGTTATATTGACTTTATTTTAATACTAGATATTTTTTACCCAATAAAATTCGAAACAATCATTATTAAATTTCAAAATTAATAATACATAATTCGAGCTATCTATCAGATATCTAATACCATATGAAAGATAAATATTGAGATATTATTTTAGTAATTTCATTTCTGCCTCCACACCCAGTTACTTCCTTGGATTAATGAAATATTTTCGAGCAATACCCTCACTTGATTGTTTCTAGCTAATTTGACATCACAAAAATATTACCCAATATTTTCCCAGATCAAAAAATGTAACATTATGTTTAAATGCTTGATTTGCTTTATATTTGTTCAGATTAAATTTGTAATAGATTTTTCTATCATCCAGATGACAATACAGTATTTTAATATTTCAAGAATTTAATTTCCGTGTAAGCAAATTGATTTAGAGAAGTGGCATCTGATTTCTGTGGTGGCATCTGTGTTATTGCAAAAATTTCGCAATATTCAAAATATTGCATTTTTAGTTTCTCGTACATGAAGTATAGAGAAAGCATTGTAATCATCGAAAAATTCGAGCATGATATTTTGACGAATCTTCATGTTTCAGGCCCCCCTTAATTCGAAAAACATATTTTCGGCAATCTGTCTGTGATAAAAATAACTTAAAAATGCTTTGAGCCTTACGGAGGGAATTTGGTATTTGATCTTAACACCAAATTTGTACATTTCTATCAAATTTTAAGCAAAATCCATTCAGAAGAAGCCTATTAGCTCGGCTGTTCAAATATAAATTAACACGATAATCTGCAAAATGGAGATAGATGGTTAAAATTCGGTACACAGATTTAGCAGACATTTATCAAATCGTGAGCCAAATGCAACTAGAAGTTTATTATCTATCGATCTGAACTTCCAGAAGCATGTAAGCGTGGTAACTCAAAAACGCAGTGACTTAAATATATCAAATTTAGTACATAATTTTGTGACTACAAATGTGGTTTTGAGTGACTACAAATGTTGGGAAAAACCCGTCTAAAACATAAATTCAATTTTCACATTCTATTAACCGCATGCCAGGGATTAATCTCCAAAAGACTCGCCAAGGTTCACAGATTCAGTAAAATTGTTAAATTTAAGCGAAAATTCATATTTTATACACCAATGCCATGTAAACTTGATATTTTATATGGCATTAGCGTATTGCATTTTCTCTGAGGTAATATCTTTTTTAAGGAATATGCGAGGAAGTTTTGAGAAACTTTATTACAACTTATGTCAATTTTGTTGGTTAATTACCAGGTGTAATAATCAATGTGACTTTACTCAAACCTATATTGAGCTCGTTCTAATTGACATTCTGGACTGAAACCTCGTTTATGCGCTAATTGGTGATTTTTATTCCAAATTTCTTTTCCCTATGGACCAAATAACGAATATACCAAGCATACGCCTTCAATTTCAGGAAAAGAGGTCAACCAGAGAATTGTCTCTATATTAGTCAGAGTAGGGCCTGTTCAATTATAATCACCCTATATTTTAAAGATTAAAAAATAGAGATCTTCAAAAAGTACAAAATATATGTTTTTAGTCAAAAATATGAATGTCAAAATAAAAAGAAGTGATGTGTTGAAATTAAGTACGAGGAAATTAAGTTACAGCTACAATCATAAAAATGAAAATTGATAAAAAATAAAAATATATTATGCATCAGATAAAATTGCAATATCCTTAGTGTACTTCTGTCAATGTCTCACGCTTTTTCTATTTGCTTTTGATTTCCATATTTTTAAGTTTAAAAAAATCTTATTACGAATATATGCTAATGTAAACGAGATTTTAAAATCTTTTTATGTTTTTATTTTAAATGCATAAATGGAAATGTTAGATTTTAACAACTTTTTAATACAAAATTCTAATTACATTGTGAATAGTTTTGACGTTACTTCCAATAATTTGACATTTTTAATTAATGGCATTTCCTGGAAGTCGCTGAAATGAATATGTATATATAAAGAACTTCACGCTCTTCTTTCTCTTTCAAGACATCACGTCCCAGTTCGACGCATTTGATTTGAGTTCCTAGAATCAGGTGCATTGAAAAATTACGGATCTGTGACCTTATCTAGAATTTGATTATTTATATAAAACAATCTTGATATAAAACTTATGGCGATTTTAAATATTCTTATAAAACTATAAGAAAAATAAGTGACATTTGTCAATTTTAAAGGTATATATTGCTTTGGATGGGGAAGGAAAACTTGATTCAAAAGTTGCATTTATGGTTTGAAATAAATTTTCAGTGTTCTATAATAAGAAAGTTAAACTTTAAGATTAAATAAAAGGTAGACGGAAAAAGAATTTGATAAATTATTTTAAAATTCAATCTTTACTTCTGAGATGAAAGCTGAAGAATAATGACTTTAAAACTGAAATGAAAACCGTTAAATTTTCAATTAAAATCTATTTTTTTTCAACAATAAAAAGAATATGCTCCATTAAATACATGCAGAATTGCTGCAATCATAACAACAATAAAAGGAATAAATTACTTAAATTTAAAAAAAAAATTGCATGGCAGTATAAAGAAATATTAGTGGAAAGATCATTTTCTGAATTTTTAGATGATGTAAAAATAATTTTGATGCTGTTATATTTTCTGAAATTATTGCTAGTAAACACCTAAATATGCAAATTTTAATTAATGAAACTCTTAATTGAAATGTTAAAAAGTTTGCGATGGTTAGGAGTTCGTGTTAAAATTGCTAAATATGGCAAGCAGCAGAATACAAATAGATAAATACACATTTAATTTTATTATTGTTAGAGATTACAGTTATTCTAATAAATAATTAACTCCAATGTTATTCCATAGTTTCCGTCTGACTTTAAATAATTGAAAAGGCAGAACTGCTGTGTTAATCTCTTGCTTCCACTGTACTGATTTCTACTTTTCGTGTGGATCGCCTGGCCGCACCTTCATCTGAGCATCAAAATAATGATGAACAGAAATCTTTCAGATATTCGTCAATCTAGCTGCAATACGACCTTGATTCATCTTCATGATATGATTCTCTTCCGCATTCGTCTGTCATAAAACAGAAATTTGAAGCCCAATAAAAACATGGAAACGTCGGCAATTACATGAATTTTTAGTTCATTAATCTATCAATCATTTAGATGAAATTTTACATTTGTGTGTCGCTTAAATAAAGGAAACGTTATGTGGAAGCTGAGTTGTCATTGGTCAAGAGGAAGATCATCATGCTGAAGTCTGTTTCCAATTGGTTTAATCGTGACATCACCAATTTTTACAAAAACTTCTTGAATTCTGCGGATGTTAACAGCTAAAACGAAAGCTGTGTTAAGAACAAATAATGTGTGTTTACATCGTTCTGAGCCAAATCAGCGCATGCCGCATACTGCAGCGTGTTTAAAAGGACTGTAGTTCCCAATGGATGTGTGTATTAAAACATTATTATTATTATTTTTACTTTTTCTGTGCGTAATCAGTTGTCTTTATCTCTTAATGGAATTTGTTTTAAGTATTATAAATGCATGATATGTGAATATATTTCTTTTTTACTTTTGCTGTTAAGTTTTCACCTGTTGCATAAGTAAAATCTGCCAAGCATGAAATTTCGTTGCAGTGAAAAGAAAATTATTTTTATGTAATTTGAAAATATTTTGCGACAATTACTGATATGATCTTGTTTACTCAATGCTTAATTATATTCTGATAAAACAATATGCCAAATTCGAGCGAAAAATTATATAACTATATTAGTTTCATATGGTTTATAATATTATAGATAGGAAAAAATATCTATGAATGCTTTCATTTCTTTTCTTATAGATTTTTGATATGATGGCTCTGGGAATCTAAAATTTTACAATCTGATTTTTCATCATATGTTTTGTGAATAAATCTTTCGTACATCTATTCATAATGGTTGACTGTTCCTGTATTCGAAACATTCCATATGTGAATGTTAAAGCACATTATTTTTTATTGAATGCAGGTAAGATATGGATATTAATGACTCTTATATAAAATCTTTTATATGTAATTACCTTGCTTAGAATTATTAAAACTTCATTTTTTTAAAATTCTTTTTTGAGAAGTACTGGAAATATTTAATTCATCTCACATTCTAAAAAATAAAATTTTTAATATTTGTCTAAATAAATGGAAATGATTTCTAAAATTGTAACTGGTTTTTTTTAATGCAATTGCTTTAAATTAACTCTTTAATTTTTAACATATAATTAATTGATTTGCCAAATAATAATTAATGTAAATGTTAAAAAAATTTCAAAATTCTGATTTTTTGTGAGGTTTATTTAATTATGTTTCCTTTGCTTTGCATTTGGTTAACAAAGAATGTGTATAAATAATTTCATAACATCATTTTCCTTTAAAGTATAAATAATAATAGCACCAGTTTTATAAATATTTCTTTTAACCAAATATATTTACATATTGTAATAAATTTGTTAATTTTTTGCATTTCTTGAATTCTTTGTAATGTCATTTAACTTCAAATATTAAAATTTTTAATTATAATATTCAGTAATATAGTATCAAAAATATTACTGAAGTATATATTGTGCTGAACCAAAATATTTTAGGTTTATTTTTAAAAAAAATAATGATATAAATATGAGTTTATAATTTGAATTTAAAAATATTAATTTGTTTTATTAAGTAACTTTTTAATTTATTAAATGATCTTAATATTGGAATTGATTTGACATTAATCGTAAGCTATTAACTGTATATGATTCGAAATTTCAATAATATAGTATTAAAATTTAAATTTCCTTGACCTTTTCAAATTTTTCTTCATAATGATATATTTGTAATGAAGAATTTTCTTTCTTTCTTTTACAGCATTAGCATGTGTCATTCCATTTTTACCAGTTCATGCTAAGGAAATAGGGATCTCGGCTGTATCTGTGGGGGTTATCTATTCACTATTGCCACTTGTCACAATGGTCTTGAAACCTTTCTTTGGAGCAGTTGCAGATCACTTTGATAATTTAAGGCTCCTCCTTATTATCTTCGTGGGATCTATTATGCTATCATCAACACTTACTGTTTCAATACCTAGAAAAGGAAACATGATTAACAGTGACATTAGATGTACATCATCTGGCACAACCCTGTTCTTTAAATCTAAACCTAGCCAAGATTGCATGGTAGATGTCTTGGTATCTAAACCTTTGAGATGTTACATGTATTGTACTGAATGTACAGAATTTGATGTAGTCCAGATCAATAATAAATCGGAGAAAGTTTGCAAGAAGACAGATATGCATTCTGCTGAGATAACTGTTAACTTAGAGAAACAGAATAGATCAACCCACTACTTTAAAGTGAAAGCAATGACTCTCTCTGAACGCGAGATGAACACACTCTGTTTTGTAAATTTGACATTCAGTTGCAGTTCTTATTGTGAACCAGTTCTACAAGAATGCTTTACAGGAAAGCAGCAACCAGAATACAGCAGTGATCAGTTTTGGCTTTTCCTTATATTCACAACCATATGTGTTAGTTTGAGTGGTGTAGCATCTAGCTTCTCCGATGCTGTTTGCTTTAATGAATTAGGTGCTAATGGGCACCTTTATGGAAGACAAAGGTTGTGGGGCACCATTGGCTGGGGCTTGCTCTCTCCACTTGCTGGATATGTAAATGATCTTGTGACTGGAGATTCTTTCTTGAAAGCTTATCAACCAGGTGCCATCTTACAGTTTGCAATATTGTTGTATGATCTCAGGGTTGTCATCAAGCTAAAAACCAAAAATTTGAAGTGCTCGCAGAATGTGTGCAAAGATGTTGGCAAACTACTTAAACAATTTAAGGTCTTATCTTTCATATTATCTGTGCTTATGATTGGCTCCTTTACTGCTCTTCTTTGGTCGTACCTTTATTGGCACTTAATTAATTTGGGCGCAAACAGGATCCTTTTAGGAATTGTTCCTGCTGTGCAGTGTTTTCTTGGAGAATTGTTGTTTTTCTTCTTCTCAGGCACTTTAATTTCGAAACTGGGGCATTTCAATATCCTGACTTTGAATTTCATTGCCTTTGGTGCAAGATTCATTGCATATTCCTACATAGAAAATCCTTGGATGGTACTACCCATTGAACTGCTGCAAGGACCTACATATGGATTATTTTATGCTACCATGGCATCATTTGCCCATACATCTGCTTTGCCAGGGACTGAAGTAACAGTTCAAGGTCTTGTTGGCAGTGGTTTTGAACTTGGTAAGTATATATGTGTAAACTTTCCTACATTTAAGTCTTGCCAGCCACACTTTATTCACATGGTAAAATTTTCTGCACTTCATTATTATTATTATTATTATTTTGTTAAAATTCTCAGAAATTATAGTATGTGTAAAATGTGTTTGATCAGCATGGAAAAATTTATATTTGTAAGATTATTCATGGCATAAATGAGCAAATTGTTGCATAATGCTTCTAAAAACTCACCGAAAAAGTTTTTTTTTTTCTCTTGATAAAATCTGGATAAAATTAATTATTATTTAAATTTTTGCCATAAATAAGATAGAAACAAATATTTTTATGCATTTTCAATTCTTTTTACCTTAAATTCTGCAGTTGTAATGAAATAAATGTCATTAAAAAATACATGCACATAAAATTTCTCTTGTGCATACTTTTATTATTAGTAGTGAGGAAACTGAATTATTTGAAGCTATTTGTGCAAGTTTTATTAATTGCTTTTAATGTATTTAGATAATTATTTGTTAGAAGAAAAAATATCTGGCCATCCTTTTATTCTATAAATTTTCTTTCTGTTTAAGTAAAAAAATTTGTAGATTTTTTATGTTATTAATTTCTTATGTTTTGAAGTGATAAATGTTTCTAAGGAATGAATTGTTTAGTTTTTATTGAATATCTTAATGCGGCAACATACACATTATCATTTCATTTTAAGAATAATACTGATGTCTTTGATTTATTGAGTGTTTTCTGAATGAAAATGAAGTAGGTTATTTTCAAATTACTTTATGTTTTGTGCATTATAGAACCTAACTAGGCATCAAAATGATTAATTTTATTTGGGTTATAGTTTTTGTATGATTTAACATTTTTAATTTTATTTTTATATATATTTGAAAAATTAGCCTTTTTTGTGATTAATCATACTCTTATAAGTTTATTAAAAAGAAAGTTATATAACACCAAAAATTCTATGTCACTTTTATAAATGTTAATTTACTGATTATATAATCTTTTTTCTTAGCGAATATAAAAATAACATATCTAAATGATATTTCAGAAAATATTATTTTTACAAACTATTTGAAATAAATGATGTGTGTGTGTGGGGGGGGGAAGAGAAATGCAGTTGTATAATGTAAAGATACAGCTGAGTGTTTAGAACTATGGAAATTTGCATTTACGTAGAAGTTATTGATTGTGCATAATTTTTTTTTATTAATAAAGAAGATTCAAATATTTGCAACATTGATGTGTTAGATTGATAAATGAGATGTGTGATATGTGAGAAGTTAATGTAGTTCTGATAATGTTAGTAAGGGAAGGTTATTGGTGTGACTTTTTTCTCTCTCTCTTTGAGTGTATTGCTAAAATTTTTCCTTCTTTTAATGAGTGATATTACATTTCCTTAAGTGCACAAGTTTGTAGTCATTCATTAAAAACTCATTAAGGCTGATTGTTTTTTAGATGTCTGTGTGTGTGTGTGCAAATCTATACAGGGTGACCAGTAGAGTTCTTTTATGCACCCTTTAAATTCAAAATGGCATCTTGTATAGCCAGGGAAATAATGTGTACCAACAGTAATGAAACAGTTAACAGTGCCACTAGTGGCAAAATAAGGAAGTTGCAAAATTAACTCAAAAAATATAGGAAATAAGCCAAAAAGTGCAGCTAATAAAAGTAAAATGTATGCTATATTATACTAAAAACATAGGAAAAGGCTTGGAATTATCTGCAAAATTGTTGGAGATATTTAAGATTAAAATTATGACTTAAAAGGGTTTGCCCTATATTATAAAATGTATTCTCCAGTATCCTTCCCACTTCCGAGTGATTTTTTTTTTCATTGTTTAGATCTCACTTTGTTGTTGCTTAACTTGGAAAAATTGTAAGATAATACCAGATTATTTTTTTCTTGTAACTTTCTTATTTTGCTACCAGGAATAAGAGGTCTATATCATTTCAACACAGTCACTTAACTATAGGAATTCGTTGCTCCACTGGTGATATGAGATACCCCATTTAAATTTAAAAGGCTTAACTGACCACACTTCTTATATACAGTGTGTATCAAAATGATAGTTCTATTGCATTTCTCAAAATTTCATTTCTGAATCGAAAATAAGAAAAAAAAATTTGGTAGAGAAAATTATACAATAATTTTTATAACAATTTGTTAAAAATAATTCTATTTTATTTTATACAAATTTTTATTTTTAGAATGTTTAGAAAAATTAGGTCCACCTTTGTACCAAAACATTTATTTTTACAAATTTTACATAAGTATCTTACTGCAGGATTATTCTGGTTCCTGTGAAAGTATTTGAACACCACACTGTATTCAAATGAAATGGGTAATTTGTCATAGGTCATCAAATGAAATGGGTCTTTCACTGATTGAGTAAAAAAGAAAGCTGATGCATTTACAGAGAATAGAAAATTAAATAAAGCAATAAATATCTGAACTTTTAAATAAATGACATAATGTTGTATGCATTTATTTGTATCTTAGAAATGCTTATGGGAAAATAAAATCAGGTTGCCTGTCAAAAGTGATATCCTGACAAAAAAGGGCTATCATAAAATTGGAAACAAAATTTATCCATTTTTATCAAGTTACAAAACCTTCCAATATTAAAATCTATTGATATCAGTCCAATAAAGTGGTAAAGAAGTTTGGCAATCCAGTTTTTAGGTTACTGGAAGAGGAAAGCTATTCTGAAATTTATTAAAAAGCAATTGAAATTCACATAAAAAACAATGTTCTAGAAAGAAGACTGGCACTGTGTGATATTTAATGATGAAAAGAAATTCAACCTGAATGGGCCAAATGACTGACAATACTACTCGCATAATATGTTTGACATTAAAGAGATATTCTCAAAGAGACAAGCTAGTGGGTATCCCATAATACTATGGGCCATATTTGGACATAAAAGAAAAATTGATGTAGCATTTTAGACAATTATTTGAATACTACATGCTAATATCAGCTGTTTGAATAATATTTTCCTCCACAATCAAGGCATGTTGGAAACTCCTTTTCATGGACAATGCTCCTGCAGGTATTGCAAAGTTCATTTTTGAATGATTTCTTGGTAACATTATAAATATATTATTGATTGGCCACCTTGAAGCCCTGACCTAAATGCATTAAAAATCATATTAGACATACTTGCAAGATATGGGGTTGCAGGTAGAAGGCAGTATAACTGTACTATGAATTAATTTCCTTCAAATGGACAAAAATTGAGACAAACTATTTGCAAAATACAGTTGCATTTTCAGCTAGTATTTGTAAATACTAACTAAAATCATGCCAAATAGAAGTTATGAGCTTATTCTGAAAAAAGGTTTAAAAGTTATTAATTGAATGCTAATTTAATGTTTGGTTCAGTGGATCCATCTTTTTATAAACAGCTGTGTCACATTATTTTTGTTCTCAGTATAATTCCTATTATTTGTATATTATTTATGCATTAATTTTTCGTTGTTTGAAGTAATGAAGTTTATAAAATAATATTTTATACATAAAAAAAAAACTTTTTCACAATATCTTTTTTTACCAGTGGTCTGTCTATTTTTACAAAAATACTTGTACAATATGGTAGATGTCTTATAGTATGCAATATCACAGTGCAATAATGGCTTTGATCTTCCTGTTAGATCTATAATAGATTCCAAAATTAATTTTTAATTTTGTTCGATATGTATCAGGTGAGTACGATTTTATTTGGTTTAGTCTGTATTTGCAAGTACTCATATTAGTGCACATTTTATAAAACAGGATTATTTAGCTGCTCATTTTTCAATCATTCTATTCATTTTCTATTTTAGGTATGGTTGTAGGAAATCTTGTAGGTGGCTTGGCAATGCAAACATATGACGGAATGTTCACATTTTTCTGGGCTGGCATCATTTCTTTAGGATATTGCTTGATTAACATTTTATTTACTATAATTGTAAAAATCCTAAACCAAAGAGGTAATATTTATTTTTATGTTCTATTAATTTAATGTTATTATAATATATTTGCATTATATTAGGATATTTACACAGAGTCAGTTAAGGTAAATGGGAATTAATTTTGCTGACTTGGTCATTTTTTAAAAATTTGAAATGATCATAAAAGGTGAAAAATAGGTCTATAATTTATGAGTCACATATGCATTTTCTCAAGTTTTAATTAAATGTATTTATCCCAAATTAATTTATTAAATAACAGTCATAACATCATAGTTGCTTTGACATTCACATTTACTATATTATTTTCCCAATTACCCAGAGATCATAAGATAATTAGGAATACCTCTTATGACTTCAGATCACTATTATTACTGATTTAAAGACAATATTTAGGAAATGAAAGAAGCTACTACCTAATGCCTCTGATTTGTTTTATCACCTTTCCAGACTCAAAATGCAACTTTTTTTAATATTTAAAAAAAATGATTTCTATTTTATGAAATGTCTCATTTAAACTTTTGCAATGATTTTATACTTTGGAAATAATTTTTATCCTTCCATCTCCATTTTTAAAAAGAAATTAACATTTGCAAAAGCAAATGACTGACTTTGATCAGGCACAAGAAGGAAATATTTAATAACATAGAAAAGTACTTTAAAATGAATAAATACGAATAATTCAATTTAATAGTAGAAAATACAGCTCTCGCTTAAGGTAGAACATTAATTCTTCTATTACATTTACACTATTTGAAAAAGTCTACTTAAGCTAAAGGATCTGAAAGAATAACCTTTATTTGACACTGGAATTCACAATTAAAATACCAAAACAAATTTTGATCAAGTTTTCTTCAAATTCATCAGATTTTTAATCGGCATCAATTCCACAAACTTGTGAATAACAGATCTTGATACTATTAACATAATCAATCAAAATATGCATATTTGTTGAAAAATCAACAATGGTGATTTGCTATTAATTACTTTCTCCATTTCTTATTGAAAAGAATTAAAATCATCTTCAGATTCCAGCCTTAGTATAATATTTTTTTTCTCCCTCAACTTCAGTTTTCTTCTATACTTGATATCAAATCATCATTAATAGTTTTCATTCTTGAAAGATCAAATGCATGTAAATTACATGGTAGATTTTTTTTTAAGTAGGCTATTAATTTGACATAAAATAATGAGCACTATTGAAGGAATGTGACATGACATTATTGCATTCCTATATTTAATAACTTTTCCTATCATTTCAGTTATTTCAAATGTATGAATAATACTAGTTTTTATTGCCATGAAACCTTATTCTTAAGATGGAAATTGTTAGAAGAAATTGAGAACACTATCCTTTTTTTCAGGTGAAAGTCCAAAAATGTATCAAACTCTAAATCATTACATCAGATAGATCCAAGAAAAAACTTTGCAAATAATTGATGCACAAAATATTTAATGACAAAAGTTTTTATTTCATTTTTTTAGCGTAATTGCAACTAAGGTAAAATATTTGAAAATAATGCTGAAAAATGATATTCTTCCTCTAGAGCTTTGAAGAAAGCATTCATTTTCCAGCTTACTAAAGCTTCACTAGTACATACTATAGTTAACATTCCCAATTACTCCTTTCATTTTTTCCCTGATTACATATTTATTTTCTCTTCGATTTAGGGAATGCTTTAGATTATAAAAAATGGTGAAGTTTCATTACGCAACTATTAAAATAAATGCTATTTTTTGTGTTAGTACAGATTATATGTATTTAAACAGAAAATTTTAGTAAGTTTGTATTTAAAAGATTAATAAAATGTTGATTTCTGCTTAAATTGGAGATATAAAAATATTTTAAGGATTAAAATCTGCAAATTGCTAATTATTATTTCACTTTTTTCTCTAGCTTTTAATGCATTTTAAAAAATAAAAATCACTAAAAGTCGAGAAATTGAACAAGAATGTAGAATAGTTTGAAAAGATGATGAAAATAGGAATAATTTTCATCTTGAAGTTTACTGTTAATATATGTACAAAAGATTCGGAAACTTATGAAACATATACTGATACGACAAAATCTGATTTAGCTTATGTAAAAATACAAAATAACATTACATTGCTATTCCTTCATTTTAAAACTTTTTTATAATTCATTTTTTTTCTCTTTCATTAACAGAACGCAGAAGACAAGAAGCGCTACCTCCTCCAGTAGTTGAAGAAAGTGTTTCATTTATGTAATGTATGTAAAAGAACATTTAAATTATTTGTAAAATCGAATCGTGAATCTCGTATTTGTTTCTAGGTTCATATCATGTTATTTATATTACTCATAAAATCTTTCATTTTTGATGCATTTACTTTACCAATATTTAGAATCTTGGATTCAATTTGTAAAATCTCATATTTAATTTCATATACTTTTAAACTCTTTATCTATTAAAGAAAATCGTAACTGAAAATTATACATTCAAGAAGTAAATTAGTGAAATTTTGATCTCAAAGTATATGAGGAACAAATTTTATTTTTCCCTGGGATATGGTATATTTTGTTTTGATGAAAAGACAAAGTATTACTTTTTTAATGTTAAATTATTTGTTAGTCTGTATTAATATGAAACCATGCATTTATTTATAGTTCTTCCTCAGCACAGGTGCTAATCTACATCTGCTTTTAAAAAAATTAATTTTGATTTTAGTATTTATACACAATAATTATCATGCCATGTTTCTCTTATAGCATTTACATAATGCATACCAGTTCTTTTAAATAATTTTTATCTATCAATTACATTCCTTAATGTGAAAAATAACTTTTTTAACAAATTATTTCAAACATGACACAAAATTAGCAGTTTTTATTGTCATTGATTTGCTTTTTTGTTGTTGTTGTTCCTCTTAAATATGAGATTAGAGATTATTTCAGACTAATTTGTATTATAAGGTCTACAACAGTAGTGATTTCCAGTGTTTCCTTTCTCTTAACTAATTAAATAGGTTGCAATATAGAAATCTTGCATGATGTTGTATATTTTATATCATTGTTTGATGTTCTAAGTGTAAATTTATGGTGTACTCTGAACTAAAGCAGATTAGACTTTTTTTGTTGGTTTCCCTGGTGTATAATAATGTTTGTTAGTTTCATAAATAAAAAGTGACATTTATTTTTTTTGGCTATTGTTTTTTCCCTCCAATTTACTTGGTTAGTAGCTTATGGAGGGTGATTACATTTTTAAAATTTTTGGCCAGAATTTAAAATTTTACCTTTTAAATATTTTGTTACATGGATACTTTATGGTAGAAATTTAAAACAAATACTATAAAAATTAATAAAAAAATATTGGATTAAAAAACAAAACAATGATTCATGTTTTTTTATTTGCAAATCAAGATTTCAAAAAAATATTTTTTTCATGCACTAATTTATTTTATCATCCTTGAAAAAAATTTAATAACCTAGAATGTAATTAAAATATTAAATAAATAATTTAGAACCTGAGGGGAATTATTTATTTATGTTCCAAAAATGCAAATTAATAAAATCACGCTTTGTTCCCAGTGATTGGATCTTCTTCAGGATTGATTTGCAGTTAAGATTAATTACACTTTTCTTTTACCCTCTTAAAAAGTCTGTAATACAAAGTCAAAAGGGATATTATGGAAGCCATAACCTAGTCAAATGCAAAATACTCTTTGATGTGAATTCATCACAGGACAGATATTGATGACATGTGGTCAAGGAGGGTCTGTACTATAATTTACATATTATATACAGAGTTCATAATATACATGTACAATAAATGAAAAAATGTGGCACTCAAGCATCAATTTACAGCAATAATCCATTGCAGTAGGGATGGGTATTGGTAGAAATCTATATATATGTACAAATGTTGAAACACCTCAAAAGGTGTGAGCATTACGGCACACACCACAACCCAGGGCAAACTCTTCACCAGTAGCAGGATGTTTAACATGAAGTGGACATTCATCACCTTCCAACTGTTTTGCCTTAGGTCCTAAAAAGATGGGAAATTCTTTGTTTATAATTACAATTTTACATATTTATAATTACTTAAAAAATTATGAGGATAATATTTATTCCTTTTAATCTATAAAGGATAAAAATAAATGCTGATATCCAAATTTCGGACAACCTGTTTGCAGAATTACAAGTTTTATAGGAAAAAAAGCGCATTATTTTGCTACAATTATAATCTGATTATTACTTAAAAAAACCCAGCTACTTTAGAATTGGAAAATTCACAATTTTATCCCACACAATCTGTACTTAAAATGATATTAAATAAAATATTCCAATTAATGACAAATAGTTCTGATTTGCAAAGGTATATTTTCAAAGAATTTTTTTCCAGTAATGATATTAAAAATATACAAAAAAATTATACCTGCTGGACAATGGGGAAGTTCTGCTTTAGGAATATTAGTGACTCGTTGGAAATCATCATGGCATGCATTGCAGAAATGAGTTGTTCCAAAGCAAAAGAACACAGCTACAGAACAACAGTATCTACATTTATATTCCAGAAAATCTGTACCATGCTTCGGACACATCTGGAAAAGAAAAATATTTGCAGTTTTTGCAGAATGAAAATACTTTATGAGTATTCTCAATTAATACATCTAACTCTGTGAATTTCAAAATTACTTCAGAATTTTTTCCTCATCTAACACTGTAAAAACAGAACTGGTTTAAAATGATATGTAGATTATAGTTAATATTATTTCTTTACAATATTAATGAATTATCTATGGATAGCAATTAAATTCAGGGCAACTTATGGAACAATTTTAAATAAAATAGAAATGTCAACACAGTGCACATTCATACGAACGATTCCACAAAGCATAGCTAAACTAATGAAAAAATGTATTTAAATATTTACAGCAAAAACTATTTTGTGTTTCTTTAATTGGTTTCTCAACATTAAAAAAAATAATATAATGGAAAAAGCATCTTGATACAAAGAAAGGCTTTTCAATTTAACCTTTAAACAGATTTGAACTTAAGGCATGCATATTCAGAAGACTGGAGCAAGAAATGATTCATGGAGAGTAAACATTTCTACTCCCTACGAATTGGACTTAGTGTTGACAACTGAAAACAACACACTTTTCTTTAATGGGAATAAATAATATATCAGGCATTCTACAGAATTTATGCTATCATTGTTCAAATATGTTCTATAAAATGTCATATGTATCTCAGAATGTCATCTATAAATAATTTATTTATCTATAATAATAAAGAATGTGTGTGTAACACTCTAGAAATTTTTTGCTTATTTCAATAATTTTTTTTTAATATTTCATAACAATACTTTTCATTTTTGTAATAAATAATTTTCATTGTTTTTATAAACAGTTTGTCTTTTTCCCTGTTGAAGACCAAAACTTGGCTTATTTTTTCATATTATTATGTCTCTTTTAATTTTTTTGTGGTAATTACAAGATAATGTTTAATTTCAAAAGAAAGGAAATGATATTTTTAATAATTTGTTCATTTCTGAATACTATAGTTCTTTTCTGTGTTATAACAATGCATAAAAACTATATTGCTACTCTTTATTCTTGAAGATTTATTTTCTTTACAATATAATTAAGTGAATTGGTAAAGAAAAATTATGAAATTAATAGCAAACATTATGAAGCATATTTAGCTTAGCACAAAAAATCTTAAAATTAACATTTTTAGCATAAATTTTAGTTTTATTAGCATATTTCAATTCATCAAGCAAGTTATAAAATTAACTGAAATTTAATCATGCTCCATTTGAGAATAAGGTTGATCATTTAAGTGAGATAAAGAGGGAAATGGGCAATTCAGTATTATTTCTAAAGTAGTACAAGTTAGATGCCTATTAAAATTTGAATATTTAGCTATGAAGTTTTATCTATGTAAAAATCTTAGTAAACAACCTGGTCACCAAAAATGGTAAGTTGGTAATTTGAGAAAGATAATGAATTAATATTTCATAAACTTTGAAATTTCAAATCACAAGGATCATTTATATAGTGGTTGAATCTGAATAAAATATGCAGTTTAATAACTTACCTGTGCTCTAGAAACATCGGAACAAGCTCCACACACAAGCTCAGTAGGATCGTAGTCATCACCAGCACCTGCTTCAGCATCACACCTGGCTTCTCCACCATAATAGGCCTACAGGTAGACAAGAAAAAAAATAATTTTTAAGGATTGAACTAAAACATTTAAGATACTTGGAAAAAATAATTAGGGGAAAAAATACGAAAACAATTATTTTAAACCTACTGAGTTAATTCAGAAAAAGTATTAAGCTCTCCTTTAAACATATTGATACAAATCTGTAATATTACTTTCCTACATAGTACATCTGTAATATTACTTTCCTTCATATTACTTCTCCACATAGTAAATCTAAGGAAGATAGTTTTACAGATATAGTAACAGATGCTGAATCAATGATTCCCAACCTCGGCAACAAAAATAAAGGACAGATAGTTCCATGAAATTATAAAAGTAAACGCTTTAATGACAAAAATAATGGACAACTGATCTTCAAACGAAATCCAAAATACCCAGTTGGAAGATCCTTATGTTTATTAGACTACTTCTGGAGAAGAAATTAAATTTAATAGTCAAACATTTGGCAAGAACTCGTTCTGAAAAATCCTGTCACATAATTTGGAACTCCTTACATTTTAAGGAATGTGGTCAAATCTGGATGTATAACCCAGAAGAAGACATTCTACTGTCATCAAGAAATTGAAACATATTATGTACAGAATTTGTCACCCAATAACAAGTCAAAAAGTTATTCACATTAATCGCCCAGCCAAATACTGGGTTACTGATCATAATCCTATCTAACGGGACTACTGGAGCATCAGTCTTTGAAGAAGGGAGCAATATTACAAATTTATAATATAGCTTTCTAGCACTGTAATCTCCTGGTAAGAAAGATAATTTTACAGATATAGTAATGGTTGTTGAATGGATCCCAAGTTAATGATGCTTGATAATAAATTTAGCAACAGATATGAACATAGAGCTGATATAAATGGAGGGAGCTAGTCGCTTGTTTCTAGTCTAAACAAGTGTACGCAACATGAGCCAAGTCACGTGTGAGAAATCTGGCCTTTTTTGGCCAGATTTCTCACCATCATATGATTTATCGCAAATCTTGGCATACTCAAAAAGTGCCGTGCAACGTTTTGTTTTGTTTCCCGGCAATAGGTCCGGTCGGTTTTCATTTCCGGTTAACATTTCGTAATAATAATAATATTATATATATATATATATATATTCATTCTTTGAAAACTAAGCAAACTGGTTTCGAAAATAATGTTTTCTTTTTTACATCAGTAGCCGAGTTTATTGATTTAAATTATATTTACTTTTTTATTTTGTTATTGTGCATTAATTAAAAGTGAGTATTTTTCTTCTTTAAGTAAACATTTTATTTCTTTTCTTTACCCCAAAACATCTTTTAATTTTACATTACATGTTCAAATACTTTTATGATTATCTCATGCAGATAAAAAAAAACTTTTTATAATAAAAGCAGATTATAAAAGTGACCCAGGACTTTTTATTTCCCTTGTATATTCTGAATAATATTTATTTTTGCATAAAAAACGAAAAAGATATTAATTAAAACTGTTAAATTATTTTGAAATAATTTAGAAAGAGAAAAAAAAAAACAACGCTAGCTCAGAATCGAACCCAGGTTTCCTGAATGCTACGCCAGTGCCCTAACCACCACACTACTCGGGCACTCGTTCGGGTAACCAATTATTAGTATATAAATTAATTTGAAAGTTTTAAGGTTGACTATTGAGTCTTAATATTTTCATTAATAAATATTCTAAATGTATACAATCATTATACAAATTCTCATTCCGAACTCAATTTTAAACCTCGTGCCTTCTCCTTGTTAATATCAGTTTTAAATATTCCGCTTCTGGTTTATAGTGTTGGCGGTAACTTTGCTTCTAACTACCGCAGAAACAAAATTAAATCATTTTTGGAATCTTAAATGTGTTGATTTAATACAAAATAATAAGGAAATTCGAAATTTTTACGAAAACGGTGATTTTAGGGTATGTGCATATCGAAAGTTATTAATAAAGTTAACATCAGACAAAATTTTTATCTGTAAAGATAGCATTTCTTCCTTTAATAGTTTAGAATATCCACTCGTTTCTTATTAGATCTTAATTAAAATTTAAAAAACATTCAATTACTGCTATCACATTTATGAAATTTTACTATATAACATTTTCAATAAATCGTTTTAGTTTCACGATTTCATTCACAATGATGATTTAATATCTTTTACAGTATAATACGATTCGAATATTTATGGCAAAAAAAAACATATTGGAAATAATAAGTAATTTTATTTGCACTAAAATAAATATGCAATTATTAATCGGTCAATAGTGTTTTTTTACCATTACCAATACCAATTACCAATAGTGTTTTTATGTAAACACTTGTATTGGCGAGAAAAAATCACGCCAAGCTTGCAGCCAAGCACTTGCAACACATTCGAGATTAAAATAAAGCAAGTAACAAAATATAATGCAGTTACATCAGTTTAAATGAAGCTTAATAACAAATTAAATAAATTTAATACAATAACTAAACCAAATTATGAAATATTATTGTTTTAACACCAAAATCACTGAGTGATGGAGGTTACGAAATTTTAAAGTGACTTAAAATGGATATAAACAGAATATGTTTATTGCACATACCTGTGAAATGATACAGAACTATCTTTAGAATCTTTTTCTTTGCATCCAATTGCACAGCAACAGTTAACCATGGCTTAAATAAGTTTTAAAATCCAACAGTTAAAAGCGAGAAAAAATCTGCCATTGAAATATAATGGGAAACGGAGAATGCGGTTACAGTGAACACAAATTCTGTCCACAAGTCACATGATTTTATCTTGTCCTACACCAAAGTAGGGTTGCACTCCCTCTATAAGTATCTCAGCTTTATGGATATGAAGGACACAAAATACTTGAGAACTTTCCAATTACTCTACTAGCACTAATTTTGACATTTATTCTAGAATATTCAATTATCTGTCATAAAAACCCTAGAGATATGAGAAATCAAGTGGAAAGAGGAATAGTATCCAGATGAATCGAGTTCAACTCAAGCCAGTTGTTTAGAGAAATCTCTCCAGCAAATTCTCTGAGTGCTTTGTGCTATTGCAGTTGTTTATTACTGATTTTTTGCTTTTGAACTGCTATTTATCTCAAGTATTGTTCTTGAATATGCTTAGACTGTATTTTGTTACTGTGTATTCATGTTTTCATACACCATTATATTTTTCTTATACTGTTGGATTTTTCACCATTCAGAAAACAGGCAGGTTGCAGATTTTTCCATAACCTGTCATATTTATAAGATTTTTTTTCATTATATTATTTTTAAATATATTATTTTTTTATTTATATTATTTTTTATTATTGTTTCTCTTTATTTAAAATGAGCCATAAGGAGAAAGTCAAAAGGCATGTTAATAATTTGCCATGAAAACAATTTAACTTACACAGTTTTCATTAATTTAAAAAAATAATTGCCAGACTTTAAGTTTTAATATTTGTTACATTCACAATTTTGCCAAGCTAGGTAGCATTCTCTTATAAAATTAATCTTTATAAAGTATAAACACCTTTGAGACTAATAATTTAACTAGAATATGGTTTCAAATTGCTTGATGTAATAAGAAAAATTCTAAAACTACAATAAATTATAAAAATAAATATGCAATCTTGCACAGATTTAAGATGATTATCTTTTATCTGATACATATAACAAATAGGATTTAATTTAAAGGATTAAGATTTTGTTTAAAAAAAAAGTATTATTACTGTTGTTATTTTAATATGAGGCATAAAAATAAATCATAAAGAACAACTATTCAAATTCTTTCATACAATAAAAAAATCAAATACCTTTTTACATTTGAAGCAAACATAATATGCATATCTATCCATAGCATATCCAGCAGGATCTTTATAAAACCTAGCACCAGGTGTGGAAATGGCTTCTACATTATGCAAACCTTCATACTCTAGTCTCATTAGAGCTTTACGCTTGACATCCTCATACAAGCTTCGAGCTGGATCCAAAAATTCTTTCAAAACTGGATGATCCATAGGTGCCTTTAAAAAAAAAATTTATACTTTACTTTTCAATTTAATAGGATTAGTTAACAAAATAAATCCAAGCATTTAAAAAAGAAATAATTATATTTTTCAGCATAATAATTCAAATAAAATTAATATTTGAAGTCAATAAATTATTTATTTTAAAATAATTGAGTTTCATTCCATTAAATATTTTTCTTAATGATGGATAAGAATCAAAACAGAAAAAGTACACAATCTGACTTACACAAAAATTGGAATGAAAATTAAATAATTAAATCACTGTTAATTGCTACACTGTTTTAATTCAAATGATGCACTTTAAATGTAAATAAAGAGGAAATTATGAATACAATAAGATGCCTACTTGACAAATAGGACACAAGGAGAAGCGAAATGTGATACGAGGTCCAGACCATTTTTTAGTCAAAACTGCACGGCAACAATGGAGATGAAATACATGGCCACAGGAAAGCTATAAAATAAGCATTACATAATAAATATTCTAAAAATAAAAAGCAACATAGTTTATAATGACTTTTTCACACAATAATAAAAGAAAATATTTTCATTATTAAAAAAAAGGCTCACAAGTTTGTTACATAAATTCTCATTATCAGATATTCATTAAAATCAAATTTGCTAACTTATATTTGTAGAGATATTTTTTAAAATATTTTTCTAATATGCTACAAATATCATGGAAATTGTGCTATTACTAAAAACACTTCAAATTAATAAGTTAAAAATAAAGGCATATTAAGAGTGGCATTTCATATTAATTTTTTATATATATTTATGAACAATATTACATATATCATTCATATTTAAAACAGTTTACTAAGAGAATTTTATATTTGATAATTTTATAGGCAAAGGTTTTCTTAAATTGTTAAAATATAAAGAGAAATTAATTAGTATTTACAACTCAATACAGTAGATAGACTGCATGCCGAACAGTCACTAAGACTTGCTTTGGAAATTATTTCTTATTATTGCTCTTAACAAATCTAGCTAATCGAATACTTTTACTCACTTGTATGGCAGGTGCATAGGCAAGTGCTTCTATGAAGCAGATCATGCACATATCATCAGCATCTTGCTTGAGGCTAGAAACATCTCCACATCGATGTAAGCAAGGAAGACAAGGACTCTCGTTGCATATGCCTCCACACATATGACCACATGACAGCATTTTAGAACAGGCATTCCTAGCATGTTCCTAAAAAATGATAATATATGTATAAATTTGGTTATTAAATAAAAAAAATCAACATGAAAAATTAAAATTTTAAAGAAAGAGAATGTCCTTACCTGGCACTCTGGTTCATTGCAAACGTTACCAATTGACAAAAGGCCAGTGCTACTGCTTGAGCCGCAAAATCTGCAAACACCAGATGAGTTTGGTTTTCCTAGTAAAAATAGAACAAGGCACATATTCAGAAAAATAATGCGATCTTTCATTTTGGATCAATTTTATATTTATTATAATGTTAGTTTATTATTAATCCATTCATATTGCTCAAGTATTACAATAATAATCATTAAGAAAAGAATAAACAACTGTACAATTTTAAGGGAGGGGGAGTCAAATATATAAAATAAGTAAAATGGACAGTATACAATTAGTAAAGTTTTATATAATTACTAGTATAATAAATATGAATTTGTGTGAATTATTTGAGATGGAAATGACAATAATATAAGTTTTTATATTGTTGCTCTAAACCTCTAAAAAAGGAAATTACACAACTTTTTTAAAGTAAAAAGTAGGACTATAACATATATATATATAAAAAAAAGTAATAATAAATAAACTACTTTTCTAAGATTATTCTGAATTTGTAGCATTACATAAATTAAATTGGTGAAATGCAGAACAAAGAAATTTAATGATATTTACAAATTATATATACTAAGTAATTACTTATATTTCCAATTTTTTTTTTTTTTAAATCTCTGATAATATTATTTTCAAAGGCCTAGAATCAATGGCGAAGGAAAGGCTTGAATCTATTTCTAATTTATTAAAATAATACTTTTCTTACAAATAACAATGCAAAGAGTAATATTTAAAAAAAATCCTTTCATCTAACAATAATATACATCAATAAAAAATAAATGGAATTTATTATGAACCTGACATTAATTATAGATAGTGACTTACCTCTAGTGCCTTCCCTAAACTCAACCATGGCTTTCAAAGTTCTAGAGTCAGCCAAGCACATCACCCAGAATAACTTTGTCCTACCACAGCCTTCATGTAAATCAACTTTAATGGCTTCCTCCTCTTCTTTAAATACCTTTGAGAAGGGAAATTTTTATAGAATAAAAAGAGTAAATATACTTCAAAAATTCTATGACAATTTAAATTTGTACAGCAATTAGTGCACACATTAAAAAAGAATCTACCATGTTACATCATACCTATCTTAAGGCAATTAAAATAAAATTAAAAAAAAGAGAAAAATATTTAAAAATCAAAAAAGTTTATCACAAATTACTAAGTGTTGGTGTAAAGCAACAATTTTTCAAAAATATCCCTTCTGCAACTGAATAATAAAATTTAACAGATCCATTGGGAGTTCAAATTTACGCATATCACTTACAGAAAGTTATCAGCTTATTTTATTTAATATACAATATTAACTAATACATAAAAATTATAGATATATAATATAAGAAAATCATTATTTAAGCACATTGCTGATTTAAGAAAAACAAGACTTTCAGCACAATATTTTATTCATATATAATTCTACAATATGGTGAAATATTTTTAATGCTATGAGGAAAAAGTACCTGACGCTGATGGCTTCGAGTTTTTCGACTCAAATGCAAATAGCGATCACATTCTGCACATAGGTTCCCACATGTGGAGCACAAAATTATTGCAGGAGTTTCAGAATCATCATGATTATCACAGAAAGGCTATGAAAGAAGAGTAAATTAAAATATATCAAATATGCATTCAAAATTATATTCAGCACAACTCATATTCAAATTATTGTAAATAAAATAATCAAAAATCAATGTTTTTAAGACAATTTTTACTAAAAATGAATTGATAATTCTGATTTATAAACAGAATACTATCATTTAAATTAAGCAATTTTCATAAAATTTAAATATATAATTATGTAATGCAAAGTAATGTAAACATGGGGAAAGTGCATACCACATAAAATAAGTCAGTTTTAAAATGCATCAAAAAACATCCGACAAAATTTTTTAAAAAGATGCTATAACTTCAAATTTTGAGAAAAAAATATAAATGCTATAATTTTTTATAATTTCAGTTTTATTACTAATTTTTTTTATAAATATGTCTAAATATCAAATATAAATCAAAATGTCTACAAATTTATACAATCAAATCTTTGATAATAAATAATTTAATCTAGCATTTTAAAAAAATCAAGATTTACATAAATTCTGAAATATGGGAAGTCTTTGTAATATATAATCCAAATAACTTTTTTTTCAGCAACAAAGCTAGTAGTATCAATAAAATCAATACTTTTAATTATAGGCCATTTGCATTAGTTTCTCACAAAACAGAAAATTACATTTATTTCATAATATTAAATCTACATTTTATGTAAAAGCTTCAGCATGTCAATATATTGGAAAGATGAATTGAAAAAGCAAGTGTGTCTCTTGAGCTCTACAGCAAAGAGTCTTCAAAATGACATTAATTCACTTTTAACTAAACCTGTTAGTTTGTTTGAAAATAAGAACCATTCCTATAAGATTTTATTGACTGTGATCAGAAACAATCATCAAACTGAGGATGAAAAGGGATTAACGATTGCACTGGGAAAAAGCTATTCATTTGTTTGTATGATACAGCCTTTAATGCATCAATAGCTAACTTTAAAAATATTGATGAATATACAATCTATCCTATTTCTTTACTAATAATAAAATTTTATATAACAATAATAATAAACATAATATTATATATATATATATATATATATATATATATATAAATAATTTATTTTACTTTATTAGATTATTAATAATAATAACGGTTTAATTGCTACATATTAATATATTTTTCATACACGAGGCTGAGCTTGTTGGCCGTCACCTCCAGCTGCCCACTGACCAGAAGAAAGACGTTCCACATGTTCTTGATCTAGGACGCATAAAGAAGCCAATGCCAACCAAAGCTATAAAGAAAATACACTTCTTATATTATTATTTTTAAAACTGACATAATAACAAATTTTCATTAAGCATGTAAATAATACATTCAAGATTGCAATTAAATGAAGATACATATCAAAATGACTCAATTTTAAAAACATGAAATTTAAGGTAATCATTAAAGAACCATTTTAATCACTAGAACTGAAAAAGTGGATTTCTTTTTATAAGACTTTTGACATATTATATATTTCTTGTAACATAATAACAAAAAAAATTAATATATAATATAATAGTACATAAAAAAATAAAGATATATAATAAATATAATATAAAGGTACATAAAAAATTTTTAAAAGAATGTCAGAGAGATGGAGATTATTAGTATTTGAGTATTGAAAATGATATAAATCTTGGCAATTTTTTAGCATGTTTATAATAGTTCCCTCTCAAGTAAAGATACTTTGGATAACAATATCCATTCAATATTTCAAATGATGTCCACTAACACATAGCTATTATGGTTAAATAGTTAACATGATTTATATTTAGTTTTTAGCAACTTTAGACATAATTTATGTCATATAATAATTACAAATTTAATTCATACGGAAATGGTAAGAGAAATAAAATTAAATTTCTACTAATAACAGAATTTTTTTCAATTATATAAACAGTAATCTTTCAATTCAGAATTATTTTACAATTTTATTAATGTACAAAAAAAGTTTTAAAATTTTATGACATGATACAGTTTTCTGAAATTTAAAATTTAAAAAAAAAATCATTACTGCTCACCTATAATTTTTTAACTAATGAAAATTCAAGTTTAATATATAAAAAAGATTTTTTTAAAAGATCACATCTAATTTTTGTTTCCTGGTACCTTGCATTTATTAACAATTATTACTTAAATTGTGTTCCTTCTATCTCTATCTCTCTTTTCCTCATTCTTCCCACTATTATTTCCAGACACTGAACTAGGAGTAATACTTTTTATATTTAAAAAAAATTATTTCACCACATTTTTAAAAATATATAAATAAAAAATATAATAACTAGCAGAAAAAAAATCCAGAAAAACCCATTTTTTAAAATCAAAATATTTATTATCAAGAAAGAAATCTTCAAAAATCTATAATATTGAATAACAAATAGAATATATGCAAATTACAATCTCTTAACACATTTGAAAAATTTTACTAATTTATTTATCAACAAAAATCACTAAGTAAAAAACATACTGTTGGAGTTCTTAAACATTCAGTAGGTGTACGATGTTGTTCTTCTAATTTAGTAAGGTTCAAAATGTTCTCAGCAATAGCACCTTTAGTAACAGCTGCCCAAGATTCTGTTAGTTTACCCTTAAACAAATAAACATCATTAGATTGACATAAGATTTAAATGGGGGGGGGGAAACTCTTCGATAAAAAAAATACGTACAGCAGCCATATCCTTTAAAAGCTGTATGATAACTTCAGCTAATTTCCTTGCCATGCAACCTCTCAGCCACCATCGATTACCAACATTATCTCTAAAAAAGAAGAATTTAAAAGGTTATTATTATTATTTTGCTTGTTAATTTAACTGTAAATTATATTTCAAACTGAGATAAAGTGTTGGAATATTAACCACTTAAAGACAGAAAGTATGCATAAGTCAAAATCCTAACTTTAAAAAAAATTAAGCTAATGAATTGAATTAGAAGTAGAATTGGGAAATAATACATCAAAAATTTAATATATAAGGAAATGTAAAAAAATTACTAAACACAGAGTAGTCAACACAAAAAGGGACTTTTCTGTCTAAAATTTACAAATATAAATTTTTCATCAAAATAAAAGATTTATTATTGGTACTGTTTCTAAAATGTTCAATTTCTAAAAAAAAAAAAGTGCATGATCTTTCCAATTTCTTTTATTTATTAAAATTACAATGTTACATAAAATCACTAGAATAATGAAAACTGATTCTTTTAATTAGTTAAAACAATAATTATTGCTATTTTTTAAGTAGAAGAAATAGTAGTAAAACTCATTATTGCTATTCCATTACCATAAAAATACTTAATGGCATAAAAGATATATATATATATATTAATAATTCAATTAACACAAAATTGGCTAGTGTCCTATTTATACGACAAAACTTAATCTCCTACTTAAATGGCTAAATTGATTAAATTCCATCGTTTCTTTTTCCCTTCATTAATAGAAATTAACATGCATACACAAACTTCACAATATTTTGAGGTGGTGTATACCACTCATTAATAAGATCTTAAAATCAAAATATTTTCAATTTCAACCTGTTTTTATTATTATTATTGATTTAACTTTCCAAGATAATATAAAAAATTTCAAAATCATTATTTATAGATATTTTATTGTATTTTACAAATTGCTTAATATAACAATAAAAGTTTTTTAAAGAAATATTTTTATACAATTTTTCTAAGTGTCATTAAAAAATATCGGCGGAATTTGATTTTATATCCCAATTTTCACTGTTTTAATGTTTTAGATGAAATTAAGTTGGATGCTAAAAGTTAAGCAGATAACAAAGGATTCCTATGGAACTTTATATTTTCTTGGGTTAAAAAAAAAAATTCTTTAAAAGTGTATTTGCCAAATGGTCGTCTAACAAATATACTGTTAAAGAATAATTAAAACCCAAAACTTTACATTTAAAACTAAAAATAAAAGTAGATAAATAATTTAAAACATCAACCTTGGATGAATGGATGTAGCTAAGGTAACTGTGTTGACTCCTTTGCTGTTCGTTGCAGAAGAACCTTTCACTTTTGTTTGCACATTCAATGCCTTTGCTATGCAGGCCAAGAATACATCAAGAATTCCGGTCTTATGTACATCAAATAGGCTTTCCTCCTGCTTGCTGTCTTTGTTACTTTCTGTAATAATACTGAAATCAGATGGAGGTAGGGATGGAACACCAAGAATAGATGCTAAAGTTGGTGGGCTGACTTCAGGAAGAACTCGTCGAAATAAGGAAGTAACCTGGAATACAAGTAATCAAGCTTATTTATCATAGTAAAAAATTTTTACAATATTTGAGCATTTAAAATTTATAGAAACTTTCATAAATCAAGCAGCAATGCAAAATGAATTTTAATTATCAAAAACTTTAATTCAGAAAACTTTATGAATCAACAATGCTGCTTTCTCATCTACTTCTTATGATTCACGAGAATAATCATAAGTATTTGATGGCATAATTTAAGTAGGCTCATTTTAGATTGAAAAGTTTGCAGATGTAATAAATAAACATGTTTTAATGTCACTATTTAAAATCTGGTTTAATTGCTAATTTTTATTTCAATCTCATGAAAAATCAACATTACTTATTCGCAGATATGGTATAACAACTCATGGATAAATAAATAATTATCACATAAAAAATTGGTCATTTCAAACAAAACAAAACAAAAAAAATGATAAAGTTTTAATATCAATAATTTAATTTTAGATACGAAATTTTTCAATTAGTTACGATCAAAAAATAAAAATGAAATATTATGTATTCAAGTGCAGTCAAAAATTTCAGACATTCATAAAATATTAATAGGAATTATCAATAAAAAAATACATTGAAAAAATTTTAACCTTTAATTTAAGTCCTGGACTGAAATGCTGAATTTTAAAATTATGTAACTTAATAATAATATATATAACAAAATTATTTAAAAAATTTAAGAATAAAAATTAATATGCAAAAATATATATATATTTGTCAAACACAGCAATCAAATAACATTCAATAAATTAACTGTACTACATCATTTAGATAGAAAAAAGAAAATAAATGGTTATCTACTAGAGATAGCTAAATATTATATATTAAAAATAGCAAATAAAAACAGACAAAATAAAATTATTTTCCAGATATAAAATTACTTTCCCTCTTTGGAGGCATTTTAGGGAAAACTTACGAACAAATTAAACCAAATTTCAAATAAAGACTAGAGAATATTAAGAAAATAAATTCCACACACACACACAAAAAAAACCCCAGCAAAGATAGGAAATGTGGGTGCTGTTAGAACAGAAGAAAAATGTAAATAAAATAAAAAAAAATTTTAAAAAAATGGTCATGTAAAATTTTATTAATATTTAAACAAAAAAAAATATGTATACAAAAATGGATGATATAGAATATGAAATCCACAGAGTTATATTAATTGATGTTAAGGTATCCTAGTCCGATTGATGTAAGGTATTTTCAGTAGACTTTCCATATTTACAAGATACTGCATTTGTAATTTTTGGTAAGATACCATATTTTTTTCTCCTTATTTGTGGAATTCATTTCCTCAAGCCTTCCTTGACCTGCATATGAAATATGGCTTCATTCCATTTATTATTTTAGCTGTAGATGCATTCAAACAAAAAAGTTATTTTATGGCCACTATATAATATCAAAATTTTACTTCATTAAATGCTTCTCTGAACTGATTTGTGAATCAAATACAAATTCTGGATGAATGATAAACATTGGATAATTTGGCAAATTCAAAGCAGTATGTAGCAGTTGCCAATAACTGCTACATATTAATTTCATATTTCCATCTACAGCTATCTACTAACATTTTTCACAAACATATAAAAAGTAATTTTAAAAACTGAAAACATAATATGAGGAATTATATAACATCCATGCATTTCAGGCCAATTTATTGAGTTATTTTACCTGTCTCTGCACCCTTGCTGACCCTGTATGCAGTAGGCTGAATAAATCCCTGAGTAAACCTGCTTGTTGAGCTAAGTAACATCGTCCAACACTGGAACCACTGAGAGCCAAAACCATGGACAACATTTCGAAACAATAGGCATCCGAAGACTTTGGCAGGTCTTCTACAGACTGAGACTTGCTACAAAGTGAGGCTTCCCATTCGTCTCGGACCCTGGAGGCTTCTTTGCGGATAGCAGCAACGATATGAGAACACACCTTGAAAAAAGAATGCTATGTCAAGAAACAGATAGTTCATTAAACACATTAAGTGCTACACTAGGAAAAGAGTGAGGACTTAAAAGGAGTCAATATGTTTTGCCTAAAAGGAATTAAAAAGATAAGAAATATACATATTTTATGAATTATTGCTGTTAAAAATCACAGAGTGACATGTTAATAATGATTACTTACTAAAACATCTAACTCACATTTTAAAAACGAATAAACTCAAATATTTATTACTATTATTAGATTAAATAGATGAAATATTCACTTATTAACATAATTTTTTATGTTTTTTATGTTTTAAACAATGAAACTTTCAAAATTTTCACTTATATGAAAGGAAATATACATAAATTTGAAAATAGTGAAACAAGAATGATAAATAAAATAAACATTAATTACTTCATTAAAAATTAAAACCACTAATAGTTATGATTAAAGTTAAAATTTAATACCTAATACAAAATAAAATAAATTTTGGAAAATATAACTAAAATTACAATACAAAAAAATAATAATAAACTGTAAATGCTGACAATTCAATAATTTGATCCATATTTAAATCAAAAAGTCACAGTCTAGAGTCAGAAAGAGTTTGTTATTATTATGTAAATATTGAAATTAATGTTCCCTTCTGTATGTATCCAAATAAGTAATTGTAACAAATTGGATTATATATTGAAACCTAAACGATCACTTTACAAACACATACAAATTAATACAATAATATATACAATTAATATAAAAAAATTTGACATTTTCCAATTTATTTACTAAAAAACAATAGCACATTTTTCAACAGCATTAAAAATATATTAGAATTATTAAAATCCATTCAGAATAAATGTCATCATACAGTCTATTAATTTCAATAAAATATTAATAAATATATTTAAAAAAAACTGATAGCTCAAGAGAAAAATTGGTGTATTTTTCATTTCTATAGAATTTGGCATCATGGAAAAAATATATATAAATCCAAGTTTAATAAAGAAAGTTACATCAAAAATATATACATAGTATATATGATGCTTGTTGGAGGATACTTACTTGCTTCTGCAAATGAGTGAGTTTACTTCTTGAAAACAAAATTCCAACCATATGCTCTTTGAGATCATTAGTTTCTAGTGTACTCTGTGACTGAGATAAGGGTATTCTATCATTATCTTGATTAATTCCATTCTTCAGCTCATCTTCACATTCATTTTCTCCAGCAATGAGTTTACCAAACACCTAAGATTAAATTTCAGAAAATATTGCCTTAGGTTATACAACTGAATTTATAACATTTAATAATGGAACAATATTTAGTTCATAGTGCAAAGAATATATCTAGCCATTTGAAAACTCAAAATTGCAGTTATTATAACACTACAGTGAGCAATTGATGGCAAAAAGTTCAGATTATGAACTAAATAAATAATAAATACTTTTTGAAATATATATATATATTTATGTTCAATTAGTAAACAGTTAAAGTTGTGAATCAGGTGATTGGATATAGTTTTTGTAAACGATTTTTATGTTCAGTACAAAATGTACAAGTTTGAATAGTAAATATTTTACATAAACAACAATAAATTATATAAATATAATAACACGCACCCAGGTTAATAAAGAATTTTTTGTAAAATAATTATAAGAAAAGTAAGGAATTATTTTACATAAAATTAGTAATTAAATTTTAAAAATATATAATGCTTATAAAAAAGACTAATTCAAAATAAGCTGAATTTGACTTACTTGAGATGTTAGCAGTCTAAAGACTTTCAAAGTTTCAGCTTCACAATTTTTTCGTTGTATCTGAACAGCTGTTAATTTTTTTCCAATACTAAGACTTTCTCCTTCTTGAGTGCCCAAGATCTTAACCTGCCGCAATCGCAATGTATTATCTGGACCTTTCAATTCCAATCGAATACAAACATATTTACCATCTGGAATATCACAACTAAGCCAACCAATATAACGGGTCTCAACTTCAAGCTAAAATTACAAAAATATTACATTTTAATTTATTTTTATTTAGAATTCTTAAAATAATTCTCTCTTAAGGAAAAGATATACTATTGTGCTTCAGTCTGGAGTAGCTTTTAAATAAAATGACTTTTTAAATAACTATACATATACTAGCTGATCCGGCAAACGTTGTTCTGCCTTATAAATTATTTCTATTGAATATTTTGGTTGTTAAAGTATGTATTGTAAGTGTGTAGGGATGGGATATTTGACAGAAAGAGGAATGGAGCACTGTAAACGATGATCGCCGATAAAAACTAAATACACCAACCATTCATTCTCTCAATACAATGTATTTCATAAACATAACGAACATATACATTGTTTGATCTCTTAAAAGTTAAACGTAAAATGAAAAAAGTAATATATTTTTTGTCCTAAAGTATAAAAATGAAATAAAGAAAATCAATATTCATTTCGAAGAGCAATTGAGTGCACGATATTTCTTCTCAGTCCGTTGTCTTTAGCCAACACAAATAAGCTCGATAGTTTGCCCACACGATAACATGCCACGTGTGAAGAAATGGTGTGCCCAAATCTCAGTCGCAAACAGTCATCGCTGCCTTGTGACTTATTGATTGTCACAGCGAATGCCAATCTAATAGGAAATTGAACGCGTTTGAATTCGTTTGGCATGCCTGTGAGAATCATTGGAATTCGTGGCAACTAAACATTATCGGTTTGGAATTTACCATTCAAAATGGTGGCTTCGATCACGTTTTTCATCAATTTTTAAATCACCACCATGGCGTGTCATTGCACAGCCATGGTGGATTCAAATTCCGAAGTAAAATAACCGGAGATCCAACTTTCAGTCGTAGAAGGTGTGGTGACATGCCTGGCAAATCCAGTGAGTTCAAAAACTCTGTTGGATAATTTACAGCTTCGTTAGCATCGCAAACTGTATCAATCGATTTGTATGATACCAAGTCGCCTGGCAACGACTGCTGTATCTTGAAGTTTAAATCGCCGACGTCCACAATTTTTGCTGCCAAAATGGCTCTTTCTGCCAGCCACGCATGATTTATGTATTATGTGCATACATCGGGAAATATGCGGTCAATGAGAGCATTTTGCAAATCAATGATAGTGCAGAAATTAGTGGGCAATTTTATGCTTCCAGTATTTTCATAGACAGCAACTTTTCCATCTCCGATATCTAACAATTGGTCCGAGAATGTGTCAGCAAATGGATCTTGTAGCATTTGGACACGCGTTTATTTTTAGCTGGACTTTTTCAACATTATGCCACAGTGGCGATGATTTCAAACAAGCGTTGATCTCCTCATTGTACGGTGAACGTGGATAGGAACACCCTAATTACCAAGCATTATGAAATATGCTTTACGACCTATTCTCATACCTACCAAATACACATAAAAAATTTCATGAAAATCGGTCGAGCCGTTTCGGAGGAGTTCGAACACAAACACCATGACATGAGATTTTTATATATTAGATATATTTTCCTTTCTCCTTTCTTTAAAAAAATAATGAACATTGTTTAAATTATATAAAAAAAGACAATTAACATGATTAAATAAGAAGTCATATACAAAATCATATACAGAGATAAATAATGTAGATGAAAGGATTATAAAAATTTAAACTTTACTTTTTAAGCAGATAAACATATTTATACATTTTATCAAGGTCATAGAAAAGTAGAGATTTAAACAAAATTAAATTTTTACTAAATATTAATTAACAAATTTTTAATTTCATTAATATGATAACTATATATTTGAAATAAATGGCAAGCATTATCATCCATGAATCTCCTCCCTGCCACTCTTTCATTTAGGGAGGAAAAAAAAAAAGGAAAAAAAATCTCAAAATCACTGCTCTACAGTATGTGGAAAAACCTTGATAGAATCCTCCAGCCATAACTGATGTGCAGAATTTGTCATTTCACAGTTCATGTGAAAGCATTAGCCCTCAAATACATCATCAATGATTGAGTGTCCCAATTACCTCCATTTTAATGAAATAATCAAACTTTGGTGGAGTCTTCAATTGCATTTATTACTCCAAATTATTTTACCCCTTTGCATGCATAGCTAATCAGTTTATAACTGATTAGCAACTCTAAATAAAAACTTTCACTTGTTGTGATAAGTAGCAGTTAACAAATGTGGAGTGACCAAATAGAATTAATTAATTTTAGCAGCCGGTCATCAAAAGCTAATGAAACTCTGCAAATTCTTTTTAACAATAATTTTTTCAAATTAAATAAATAAAAAGGCAACTATATTCATTAATATTAAAAACCAGGTAAAAACAAATAATGAAAAGTTTAAAATAAAGATTTGAATTTGGCATGATATATTTTTTATAATCTTCTGTTGATGAAATATATAATTTTAAAAATATAACTGAAATTTATAATCCACAAATAGTTTAAACATGCTCAAATTAAGTAATTATATGACATCTAGTAAAATTCATTATAAAAAATTCTTTTCTATTCATTATAAAAAAAATTACTTTGAAAAACTAAAAAATTAGTAAAAAAATATTATTACTAACCTGTCTTAATTTTACCATCTCATCAAAACTTGGGCCAGCCTTAAAACAAACACCAGAAACTTTGTTCTGCAAAATATATTAAAATATACTGAAAAAATTGGTTTAAATAAAAATGGATATATCATGCTTAAATACAATTTTAAAAATTAATACCCTTGTGAAGGAAAATCAAGAAAATAATAAAGGCTTTGGATAAAAATATTATGGAATTAGCATTTATGGTAAGCTTATACTCTACACATACTATGGCTCTAAAATAGATGTAGTTATATACTGGACTGCAATTATTCATCCAATGACATTGTGCTGTGTATAACCAGCATAGTACACAGGTAGATGAATTAGTATTTGTGTTAGATCACATAAGCCTTTATTTGTTTGTATTTTAAAGGTATCACCTTGTTTTTGAATCATCAGAATAATTAGAAAGAAATCTCACCCAAACTATCTTTACCGATCAACATAGTCGAGGATAACAGTTTGCATGGTATTTACATATTATAGCGGTTTTTAGGCTTACTTAGCAGCTCTAGAGTAAGTCAAGATTTTCAAACTCCATTATATGTATTGCAACCATCTTGATGATATGCCTTGGATGTTTGGTAATTGAATCTGGAGGTTGCAATACTATGCAAGTACTGTTTATTATTTGGGGTATATAATTTTGCGATAGCAAAGGGCCAGATGTGGAAGTCAAAACTCAGATAAAGACTATGAACAATATTTACATCCTGGACGATTATATTTTGTCTTTGTAAAATTTCTATACGAGTGAGTTTTAATTTTAAATTTCTTAATCAAAATGAAACTGAAGCAAGATTTAAAGAAAGGTTTTTCTTTTTTAAAGTTATCAGTTTTGAGATTTTTTTCCCCACATTAACTCTTTTGACTGTAACTCTCTTAGGTCATTGCACAGAGGAGTCCAACTATAAGTGAAAATGTTGCATTATCTTTCAAAGTATCAGGTGGATTACAATTTCAAAATGTAAACAAATGTTGCATAACATGCCAGCCACTAATTTGACTATTCCTCAAGTTAGATGAGGCCAAAACTCAGAATATACATAGAGCTTTTAAAGTCAAGTTTTAATGTCATTATGAAGCTTTAACATATGCTACCAAACGAATTGTTGCATGTCAGCAGTTACCAATTGAACTGATGATCCAAATACTATCAGAGATATATGAATAATAATGTATGATGGCCCAAATATTGTGAGAAACTCATGAGGATATTATTTAGCTTTATATGGGCTATATGTTCATTTAATCCAAGTTTTGATAGAATTGGGAATCAGTTTTTTTTTTTTTTAATAAAGTCTAATCTCATAACATTTTGCACAGTGTTCAATCATTCAGACTTATATACCATAATTCTGATGAGGAAAAATTTATAAATACTGCATATTACAAAACACTGCACAAATATTGAATTTAAGATAATTATCAAAATAGACACTTATAAGATAAAAGAGAAACTTACACCTAAGTCTCGACAATTATCAATATGTAAATACACCATTTTTGGCTGAATCTTGGAACCACAAGATAAACTGAGCATTTTAACTTTATTCCGATCCTCATCTCCACTTTCCCAGAAAGTTTCTGTTGTATTATCAGTCAAGCTGTTAACCATGGCTTGGCGACTAGAAGCTTTAATATCCACTAGAGGAGTCACATCTTTTAGAGCTTGAATTTCTGCTGAAACCAGCTACAGGAGTAACAAAAACATATTGTAAATTATAACTTCAGGACAGAGATTAAGACACATCAATGTGCAACATGAAATTATCAATCATTTTGTAGATTTTGCATTTCCTACCAAAAATTATAATTTAACAGCATATAATCTGTTATTTGAAACCAAAATGCAATCTGTTGCACAACCAACTAGTTTTAATGTAATAATTAATCTGGGGAAATTCTACATTTCACTAATCTTTTTCTACATGGCTTTTTCAATAACAGCTACATTTCAGTTTGTAGTTCTTATAATATAATTACATCCACAGATGAATTCATTAATTAAAAATAGTATTTCTTTTAATTACATTATATAGCTCCAGTATTGATAATGTTCTAGTAGTAAGGCAGGCATTTTCATAAAGAGATTAAGAGGAATATAAGAAAAGTTGACTGAGATGCACTATTTTAAAAAGTCATTTGAAATGCATTATTATACTACATATATATGTACTAAAAATATATTAAACATACAAAAAAAATGCAATACCTGAGAATTAAGATCTGGTGTAGTTGAATCCTCATCCTCTTCTGTTCGAGAAAGTATTTTACTTATATTTGAAAAAACATGGCTGCGATGAAGAAAACTATGATCTTCGGGGTGGAATTTTAGACACCAACAGCGCATTGCAATCTGTTGCAATGCTGAACCCATTGGAAGAAGCATCATCAAATCAGATACAGTTTGCAAGAATGAATGGAAAGTTTGAGGTAGGGGAAAAGTTGCTTCTCCTGCTATTGTTATGTCAGAAAGAGGATGCTCGCATACTCCTAAGTCTTTTTCTTGCTATAAAAGTAAAGTTTCTATTAATAAGAAAAAGAAAAAAAAATCCAGGTAAAAATAAAGTTGATGCAAAAAGCTGTCCAACTGAATTAAGTTTTTTTTTTCATACTACAAGAAAAATAGACTTTGATGGCACTTGAAAAAGTTTAAAAACTAATATGCTTATCTATTAGACCAAAATATTGAAATTTCTTAATTGTGATCAAAGCATAATATTTTTAAATATGCAAACTAATATTAAATTCTACATACATATAACAATTTAATCAAAAGTTAAGAAATTTATTAAAATGTTCAATGAAATCTTATATCTATCAATATAGCAATTCATTAAAAAAAAAGGGAGTCATTTAATTAGGTAGCAAAAAAAGAGATAAACTATGAATTCAACTTTCAGTTGGGTTAGATACCAAAGAATTTTTAAGATTTGAAATAAATCTATGCCTACAAGAGCACCATCAGTGTAGCTGTGCATGATAAGCTTGACTGCATATCAAGCATTTGTTCAAAAAACTGATTCAAATGCAAAACATTTTGTATATTCCTTAAGCTTACTCGAAAGTTTTTTGAAGAAAAAAAAGTAACATTTTTTTTCATATTCAGATGGAACAATAAGCTACAATTAAGTGTAATGCAAAACATGGAAATTTGCCAATTGACAAAACAAGTTTATAGTCAGTTGTGCTCAAACATATCAGACTTTTTCTGTAGCAAAAATATTTTATGGGATGAAAAAGATATACTTGTAAAGGTAGTATGCCTAGAAAGCTCACTAAATAGTTCATCTAAGATGCTTGTTCTTATCAATGAGAAGAATTTAAAAAAAAAAAAATGAAACATCAACAAAGAAACTATTTAAACTATACTATATTAACATTTAACAAGACCAAATTCTATACTATATTTGTTCCAGACATTTAAATATTTTCTAAATCGCTGTAATAAGTGAACTGAAAATGGAGATATTTAATTTAAATATAAAAAATAACAATTTCATTCTATAGAGACAGGCTTAAAATTTTTGGACAAACTATATAAACAAATTTAAGGGTATAGAAAGAATAGGGCGTATTTCTACTAGATTCATATTATGCAAAAATAATTGTGGAAAAACTAATTCTAAAGTGTCTCATTAAAATTTAAAAATAAATATGTTTAAATTAATTTTTTTCTTTATTATCAGTCTTTGGAGGACAATTGACTCACCATATTGATTGTGTTTCATTTCAATTGAATCCTTTATAACAAGATATTCCTGATTCCCTCAACAAATTTTGTAAATGATAGATATCAAAATAACATTATTTAGGAATCAAGACTCATGATATTATAGTATCATTAAAAAAAAAAAAAATAGAAATACTTTACTTTCTTATTCCTTATATAAACCATTCTTTCTTACTTTAAAAGAATGAATATTTCAAGGAACAATGAAAATGTTTTGATCACAAAAAAAGAAAAATGCTGTCGAGAATTAAGCAAAAAAAAAAAAAAAAAAAAAAAAAAGCACTGTACAGTTAAAGTGACACTATTTAAAAGATTTATTGTTTTTTAATTTTAAGAAGGCACAAAAATAAGCATATTTCTAACCACTAAGATATATTTGTGCTAATTTGATAAGTTAAATAGTATGGCCCATAGAGTACATACAGACACAACACAGGTATGCATTCTCCATTTTTAATAATAGAAATTTATCAACTTTCCATGGACCTATTATATTTATATTTATGGCTTTTAAAGCACCATTTGTATATATAAAAGATCTTAGATTGTTCTTGAAATAAAATTATGTAACAAAGGTGACAAAAGTGCCTTGCATTAGAATTAAATTTACTGACTGAAGAGGAATTGGATGAAACAAGGATTGAACTGATTTAACTTACCACATCATGCTCCTTTTTTTCTCCTTCTTCTTCCCCATCCTCTTCTCCTTTGTCAAAAGGTGCAGGAGATAAAGCAGCTACAAAGCACCAAAGTAAATCATGGAGAGACATGGGCTGAGTTACACAACGAAGTAACCAATTCAAAGCCTATAAAAAATATTCAAAATTTATTAAAATTAAATACATTTTTAAGGCAAAAGATGAGAAATTAATCTTTATCAGATATGGTTAGCATTTTTTATTATAATTATATATATTTTAATAAACAACAAATAATTTATATTTATCCAGTTTAATTTATTGGTATTTTTTTAAAAAAGCATAACTGATGCTTTAATTCACTTTCTTAGTCAATTTAATCATAAGGCATAAAAGCATGCCTCACACATCTGAAAGTGAGAATTCCAAAATAATTTTAAATTTCATTGATGATACATAAGAACTTCTACTGTATTATTTTTGTATAGGAGAAGGCAAATTGGTACTTTTAATTGTTGTTTTAAAAATTAACCAAGCAAAATAATTGAAATTAAGTAAAATAAAATTAAAAACTTTTAGAAAAAAAGTATGAAAATAAATTATACACAGACTTAAAGAATCATAGTTCTTAGTCTTTAATAAATCATCTTTTTAAATATTTTATTATATTATACCAGCAATTACAAAATTTAAGATAACATTACTGTATACTTAAAAACCATGCTCATTATGATAGTAAAGCATAATTTTTTTTTTTATTAATATTTCAGTGCATAAGAAAAATCTAAATGGCACAACAAGAAAAAATCTAGTGCTTGCTTTTGATTTAAGAAACATTCACTGAAAAAAATATCTTACCTGCAAAGCATATACTCTACATGCTGCTTTTCTCAATGCTTGTTTCATAGCAAGTTGCAAACTCTCTAAATCATGCCTCTGTAGAATAAAAAGCATAACCGGCCGATGAAGAGGAAAATCAGAACCAGGCCTTTCCATCATAGCAGATACTAATTTTGTAAGAGCAGCAGATGGTTGGCACAGGAAGGAAGTACTATTATCTGAAAAATTTAATTTAAAAAAAATTAATATCCTTAAACTAAAAGAAAGGAATAAGAATTGAAAATCAATATATTCAATCTCAACAATCAAAGAAAAATTAAGGCATAAATCAAACAGAAAAACTGTTAAAAGCTTCTATGAATATCATTACATCACTTATTTAAATGAAAGTAGCCAAACTGTTTAGTTTCTGATTTTTTAAATAACATATTCAGAAATTGTTCAATAAATAATTTTTATTTCAACTGCTTCAGTAAAATTTTATGAAAAAAAGTTTTAAAATCATTTTTCTAACTATTATTAATATCTTAATTTTTTTTATTGATTTCTGAAATTGTAAATTATAAAACTGTTCAAATGAAAAAGAGAATTATGTTGCTTATTTTATGTGTAAAAGGTAGAAAGTGTAAAAAAAAAAGAAAAAGAAAGAAATCTTAAGAATCTGTGCTTTACAATAGCCTGCTTCACAGCATACATATATATCAAACAAAAGACAGAATAATCATTATGAATATTTAAAAAAGTTCAACTAAATACATTAATTAATTTTAAAATAGGACTAAAATAGCTCAAATTCTAAACAGTAAAAAGCTACATCAAAATAAGTATAATAAAATTATATTCCATTTGAAATAAAATATTTACTTTTGTTCATCGAAATAAATTATTTCAAATTTTAGAGAATTGTGAAACAACACCCCATTCAAAGAATACAATAATTTATTTTAATCTTAATGAAAAAATTGTAGAAAAATTATGCAACTGAAATATATGTATTATGCGATCCAAAAATTTAATTATATTCTTTACATATGTGTTTAGTTAGTATTTAAGCTTTAATTTTCCTTAAACAGTTGACATTTACATTTATTAACAGAGATTATCTTACCTTCGCAGCCACTGCTATTATTTCTTTTTCTAGTCATTATAATGCGACACTCAGTAGCAGCATTGTCCCCTTCTTGCTTATTCCAATCCCTTGAAGTGAGCCCAACAGATATTGAACGATGAAACGTCCTAGTCTTACTTTCAATATCTTTTGCCTTTGATTTACGCCTTTCACGCTTTGCACATACTAGCTGAAGATCAGCTCCACCATTCATTGTCAGTGAACGCATGATTCCAGGAGATAAATTAGATAAACTTGTACCTAAACCAAGATTCTCAGCACCATTCTGTAAAGCCCTTATGTCTTCTTCAGACAAGAACTCCTCACCAATCATATTCTTGTATTGCTGTTGAACTCCTAGCACATCAAGACATTGGAAGGAACCAATAGGAAAAGGTGAAGTATCCATGAATCCATTCTGTTCATAAACACTAGACATTCCATTACAATAACTGAGTCTGGAGGGAGTAGTAGCATTTGTTGGAATACCAGATGAAGCAGATGAAGACAATTCCAATAAGAAGAGGGCATTGTTTTTCATAATTTGATGTGGTTCCATAGGAGGCAATGGTGATAAAAGCTTGGTAGGTGAAGCCTTCTTCCGAGATTTCTTCACTTTTTCTTTGATCAAGCTCTGGCCTCTTTGACGAATAAATTTTTCTCTGCAACTATCACAGATTAAGTACCAACTGCTCCCACCAATACCACCATCTCCACAATTACCAGCCCAGCCACCACAGAAATTACCACCACTATTATAGCCTTTACCACCAGCATGGTCACCACATCCTGGATGAGCCTGTCGCATATGGTAAGTCACTGGATGAGGGAAAAAATTGCCACAAAGTTCACACATACTTTCTCTCTCCGCAACAAAGGGAGCACCAGCTGCTTCAGCAAGAAAATTGCCTCTTACAGACATGACAGGTCTATATTCCTTCTTTTTCTTGACTTTCTTTTCTTTGTCACGGTTATTTCTTTCTTTTTCTAGTCTTTGAAAAACTTTGGAACTAGTAACTGGGCTAGGTAAAATAAGCTGCTGTGAAATAATTCGTTGACTAGAAGCTGATATTTGTTCCCATAATATAACTAGATGCTGCAGAGATAATGGTAATTGGTATTTCTCACTAGAACTGATTTTTCTACTGGGAGAAGTGTTAGCACTATTGTTAATACTGTCATTCTTTTCATTTAAACCTTCTACTTGTTTAGAAGCCTCAATTACACTATCTTCCTTAATAGCTATAGAAGTTCTTTTTAATTTGTTCTTATATATATTAGCATTAAAAGGTGTAGGGGAAAATGACTCAAAATATTGAAATGTAAGCAAACTAGGACTAGCTACTTCAACAGAATGCCTATATCTAGCTTTCTGTTCTTTTGTTAAAGGTGAGCTATCTCGTTTCTCTCTAACAGCTACATGTGGCACACTTGTTATCTGTTTTGGAAGAGTTGGATTAAATTTTAAGAATGAAGCACATGCCATAGCATCATGGACAATGCCTTCATGCCATAGAAATGCAGCGAACACAGCACGCAAGCATTCTGCAACAGATGGAGTCATGGCTTCCTTCACAACTTCTTTGGCTGTATGTTTTTCTTTGGCTTTATCACTATTATCCCGCACAAATGCTGGTGACTTAACTCTTTCTCTTTTCGAACGGAACTGGCGTGTAGTTCGATCCTTACGAGCTAGTTTGGGAGAGACCCTTGTTACTTCCTCTTTGCTGCCAGCTGAACCAATGCTAAAATGACTTTTTACACTATCTGGACTAGTTTGGGTTCCAGTCTGAGTGACAGTCTTAGAAGTTGTTATCAAATTGGCTTCCTACATTTAAAGAAAAAATATGAGATTCATATACATTGAAAAATTCCATATTAAATGTACAATTACATTTAATTAAATAATAAAAATTTTCATTATATAATTTATTTTTACATGATTATTTTAAAATACAGCTTTAAAAAGGAGAAGATAAAAAGTAATTACAATTTTAAAATAAAAAGAAAAAGATAAAACTGGTATAATTATTTTCTCACTCACTTTTTTGGGTGTTCCTGGTGTAGCAGGAGTACCAGGAGTGCCAGGTGTACTAATTGGACTAACAGTATTTCTTTGAGTTATACAACCTATACAACCTGTGGCTGAAGTTTGAGACAATTCTTTAAGAATACTACTAAAGTGAGAGCTCACACTGGAATCACTAAAAAAACAATAAGAAATTTGGTGATTAAATTGAAGTACCAAGAATTTAATTAGAGAATATAATGTGAAATCACTGCTTTAATTAGTTGCATCCAAATGCAAATCAAATGAAAATAAGAAATGTTAAACATTTGGGTTATTTTATTTTGTAGACAATTTTAAAAACTGTCAGCCAATTCCTATGGAGGAAATGTTTTCAGCTAATGAACAAATCTAAATGTAAAAACATGCAAGCTATGAAATCATCAAATCAAAAATATAAATAATAGATGCAAATAATTTCTTTATGATATTTTGAATTTTTTCTTAAATTTTAAATTTAAGTTAAAATTATATGTATAAAATCAATTTGACAAAAAGCATAACTTCTAGATTGATATCTGATTAAATTGAAACATAGTAAGATTATTACTATTTCAATTAATAAGGTTTTGAAAGTTATATGTCCACATCTGTAATAAGTTACTCAGGACAACTTTTTCTGAAAAAGTAAGGAAATGCAGAATTTAACTCTACAAAGTTCCAACAAGAAGATTAAATTAGAAAGAGAATGGCTGCATGCATTGCCCATTACAAAGGTGCATGCAATAACAGTGTCTAACTAATGAATTAAAATATATATATATAGTATCGTTGTATCTTTTTTTGCAATCTTTAGGTTTCAAACAGCTATCGAAAACTACATGGCTTGCAAATGTAATGAAGAAATTTTTAAAAATAACTTTTGAAGTTATTGCCTATATTTATAAGACAAGCTTACTACACGAAATGGTACAAAACAAGCTCACCTACGGGTCATGGTTCATTTTGAAACACAAATAATGAAAAGGAAAACTTAATGCATCCTCATTATTTCACAAGGCGATATAAGTTATTTTTTTACTTTTGAACACAAAGAGATTATAACACAGTATTTCACGACACAAAATTTTATTTTATGAAAGATGACATCAAAATAAAATTATAGTAACACATCAATGCATAAACACATGATTTATATAATAATGAAGTGTGCTTCTTTTCCTGGAGATCTTTTCACTTACTTTTCCTCTATTCTTAATACTCCTTTTTTAAAAATTAGATATTTATTTTATTTAAAAATAAAAAAAATCAATAATTAGTGTAAGATTAATATTAATGAAGCACATTACAAAAAGATTCAAAAATTTATCTCCCAGTAGATTAGATGTCAACAAAAAGTGATAACAAAACTGTTAAGATTTACATTATTAATATCCGAGTCAATTTTTTGAAGCAGTAGTTTTTCAGCAAGAAATTATTAACTTTTCAAAGATTTTACTAAGCTACTTCATTATTTAAAAATGCAGATAATTACCTCTGCAAAGAGCTTCTTCGAAGGCCACTTGTTTTCTGAGGCACAGCCTGCTGATATGACCAAGAATCTTGAACACAAGATGTATGCCTTTGTACACTTTTTGGAGACCCTGAAAGAGGTGGAGATGAAGACACAGCAACTTGACCAGCTACTTCACTATTTGACCGCATAATAGGTGGAGTTGATGTTTGGGTAGGACTAGAACTACGTCGTGAAGGAAGTTTAGGTGATGAGGAAGTGTGCATTGGGCTGGCACTTCTAGATCCTCTGTGGGGAACAGGTGGAGTATTTGGAGGCGTACGTGGAGGAGTGGCAGCATTTCCATTGGCTCTGCTTTCACCAATGGCCTTTACAAGTTCTTTAACAGACACACGTTGGAGTTCGGGTGGAACATCTTTACGTTCCATGGCAGGATCAGAGTTGAGCTTGTGATTTGATTCATAATTGAGCCACTTTTGAAGAGCTGAAACACGATTGCCGAAAATTTTGGAGGGATCAGATTCAATTTTGTCTGATTCAATGAGAGTGTTCATAGACACAGAAGGAGGGGTTGATGCTAATAAAAAAAAGCAATGATTAGTATACGTTGAAAACTGATAATTTGCAATTATTAGACATAAATAAGGAGTAAAATATACCTGGAGATCCAAATACAAAAGGGCTAGTTGAACCAGAAGAGCCTCCCTCATGATCTGAAGTGCCACTCCCAAAAGTAAAAATCCCTATTCAAAATATGAAGTTTATTTAAAAATCTCTCTGGCATTAGAATGAAGATACATGTAACTATATATTGAAATCTTTCAAGTATTGGAATGCATAATTACAATTTGAATAACTAAAACAATTACACTCAAGTGATTTTCCTTATAAAATTTATAGGACATCAAACAGTTTTGAAATTTAAAAAAGTAGTTATACTAATAAAAATGTCATGCAGTTATTTACATAAACCCCTTTCTAAAAACCCATTAGAATCTGAAAATTATATGTATTTGAAGAATATCAACTTTTAATTGCAAAAACTATAAGAAAATAACTAATTACCTAATCAATAAATGATATTTCAAATAAAATTTAATTTTGTTTTTTTAAGAAATAAACTTTAATCTAATAAGATATTTTAGATTTAGACATGTACTTTATGTAATTATGCACTCCTTGAAAATATTGCATTCAAGTAATAACGGATATTTATAGTTGGCAACTATCAACATCTATTAGATCTGATTAATTTTATACTAAAGATTAAATAATAAATTTATATTTTAATAAAACAGATATGTTTTAGCTTTTATTTGTCATAGAAGAAAATTTAAATACTTTGTTATTACTAGAAACAAGAAAAGTTTTGAAAGCATTTGCATTTAAATATGTTCAGAAAAAGCAATAGAAATAAACTGAAATAAATTTCATTTTACTAAAAATATAATAAAATTTAAATTGTACAAAAATATGCTAATTTTTTGAAAATATGATTTTATATACATGATAATTTAAGATTCTAGATGGTTCCATATAACAAGAAGTAAGGACACCAAACCATCTTCAAAACATTTATGCTTCATTTTCTATGATAGATCAATGACTAAGAAGTCATCATAACAGCAGATGTGTTTGAGATTTATGCCTGCCATTTGGTGCTTTATCAAGTTTTCTTTCTTTTTTTTTTCTTTTTCTTTTTCTTTTCCCCCTTTGGCTACTAGTCTTCACTAAAATGCAAAATTTAAGACAAGCATTCTACTATCATTCTAAGATTGCTGTTTTTACAATAATATGAGTAAATTCTAGTGAAAGTAAAAAACAAAGGTTAGCAATAGCCCACTTAAACCAATTAAGATTAGAAAACCTCCATTCAATGGGATTTTTACTAATTCAGAGTTTAAAAGAAGCTAACAATGTTTTCCTGAATATGTCATTTGAATTGAGATATTCATAATAGAAAAAGAGAATTTGAATATAACAATTAATAATATGACAGGAAAAAGAATTGTTATTATATCTATACGTATTCTTTAATAAATACAGTGAAAAATATTGATTAAAGATTCCACGTTAGTTTTGTCATAAATCAAATTTTAATACCCATAGATTGACCAAAGGACCCAAATGGCTGCACAGATGCAGCAGTTGCAAAATCAAAGCCTTTTCCACCTGGCAAACCGGAAGAGAAAACAGATCCTTGCTCTGAAGAGAATTTAGTACCAGATCGTGCTTTTTCATCATTTACACCAACTCCTTGAGCAGCATCCATCTCATGTTGCAAATAAATAGTATCATTTAAACTGCGAATCAGAGTCCATGCTTCACCATCCATATTGAAACAGTACTCCCTTGTGCTATCTCTATCAAGTTTCACCCATACTCCATCTGCATTTGTCACCTGACAGGGAAAATAATAATAGTTGTAAATCATGTGAAACAGCAACAGAAACTGAGAATTAAACAGATGGTTTTTAAAAAAACTTTAATTTTTTAATTATAAATATTTACAAATTTGTATTTTGATTCTTAAAAATTATCAGCATTAATTCAATAAAAACATGCATACACACATTAAATATTGAAAGAAAATAAGTAAAAGAATAGATTTACACAAACAACTTTGAGATATTTCTTCAGCAATCAGCAAATACTAAATTTTGAGAAAGTAAAAAATGAAGATCAAACTTGATTTTAGTTAACCATAATTAGCTAAGTAATAGTAATAAAAGATAGTAAAACTATTAATTAATATAAACTTTCAAATATAATAAATTAAATTAATCTCTAGCATTACATAATGTAGTTACTTTATTATAGGCGCTACTAAAATAAATAATTTGCTTTAATCACTTCCAAAAACACTTTTAAAAATGAAATAACTGATACACAATATTCCTAACTTTATAGAAAAAAATATGTCAATCAATCCATCAGGCTCATTTCAAAACAGATAATTTTTTAATGATAAAAAATGCATTTCAGAAAGAATCTACATCCAAAAAGCATGTACTATTTTGTTGCAACTTATAAAATTTACTGTGCTCTTCCCGAAAGAGGAAACATGCAAAATTCTGAATATTATTTTTTACTAATAAGTTAACAATTAATATTATTTTATATTTTTTTACTGATGCATTAAACTTATTTTCGAAAATAGTAGGTGCTGTAAGAAAAATCATGAATGGAAATAAAGCAAAGAAATTAATAATCTTTTATTTCAACTTAGTTCTTATAAAAACTTACATCTTCAATTGCTGTTATAGTATTTCCCAAAGCTAACATGCCTACTGCAGATGCTTTTAAACTTGGTCTACTTCTGATATTATGACCTGATGCTCCACACTTCACAACATGATATGTTCCAGGTCCTACAATTTTGAAAATTATGCAATTAAACGTATTTTATTAAAAATATTCTTAAAAAAACTTGAAAGAATACATTAAAAAAGCGAGAGAGAGAGGAAAACTACCTCGTCCAGATGTAATTTTCTCTTTTTGACTTTCATCCCCAGATTTTCTACGATTACCTTTTTCCTTAAAAAATTCTGATAACATCAATTTCGGTTCCTGAAAAGATAATATATATGTATCTATAAGCAGACTTTAAAATATATTATTTTGTAATAAACATGTTGTATTTAACATTTGCATGTTGCATTTCATAGTATTGTAAATCTCAATAATTCAGAAAGGAAAGGGATGATGAAATGAAAGGACAAAAATTCAATTTTGTTTAATGAAATTAAAATGTAAATTGTTTTGTGCTAATGAAACTGGAATTTTGATAGCACAAATAATCATCTATGTAAGAAACATTGTATATAAAATTAAATGTTAGTAATCAAATGTAATAAAAAAATTCTTACTTCAACAGGAAATAATAAAGCTTTTCCTAGATGCTGATTGTACTGTAAACACCATGCTTCTGTAAAGCCATTTTGACAATACTTTCTCACTGTTTCTGGACTGAGACGCACCCATACACCATCATCATTTCGAAGCTAATTACAAAGAGGATGTCAAATTGGGATAAGAATTATGATTTACCTTTATTAAATAATATGGGAAAATCATGAAAAGTATTTAAAAATTATAAGTGGAAACAGTCTGAAATGAACAATTCACAATATTATTATAAATTTGAAAATATAAGTATTATATATTTTTCTATTTGTTAATTCCAGTTGAATTAAGAAATAGGGCATTAGAACTTTGAAATAAAAATTCGAAGTTACCTGACAAAAAAAGATCTTTAGTGGAAAAGAACTTTATGAGAAGAATCTCTCTTCTCTTAACCCAAGGACTACGTAATTCCATTTATATTTAAAAAAGATTACTACATAATACAATAAATATTTTGAAAAACATTTTCAAATTTAAATTATTAACTAAGAAAACACATTTTAAATTGTCCACCTCACCTCATCAATGAAACTTATGGTGTCATTTACACACACAGTTCCAATCTGTTCACTTTGCAATGAAGGATGACTCCGAACTCTTAAACCAGCACTATATTTAGCAACAAACCTCCGCACCTGAAATAAGCAATTCATTATAGTATTATTCTAATTTCTTCTAAAATTATATGAATTAAACTACCTATTAAATTAATCCATGCAAAAGGCACTCATGATCATGGTAAAAACTTACACGACTTGGTTGATGCTGTGTCTTGGGTGTTGCTGGTTTAGATGGCATCAGTAAACCTTGAGGTGGATCTTTGACTTCTACTGATCTCTGTTGAGGACCACCTATTCAAAAAGAAATAGTAATATTCTGTCTATTACAAAGTAATTAATAATTATAAATTAATTAAAATTTTCATCAGAATTTTTTAAGCAAACTGATCATCAATTCTTGTATATTTTGAGCACAAAAACAACAACCTATAAGATGAATTACTAACACTGATTTTGAACTAAAATTCATAAAAAGGCCTGACAGTATTGTAATTTAAATAATCCTATTTCAATTAAAATCTAACAGCTATGCCATTTAATAATTCTTCAAGAAAACAATTGTATCTTGGGACAACTCTTAAAAAATTGGAATAATTGGAACAAAAAAATTCTTAGATAACAAATACTTCATTCAAAGTATGAGCTGTTATTGGTTATACATTTTGCATATCTGTTCTTCAAATAGTGAATGCCCTCTTAAGATAAAATTGTTCACATTTTGAGGTGATCTTATCATTAACTTATTTTTTGACATCTTCTTAATTTCTGAAGTATTATGGGGAAAAAACATGTGATATCAATGAAAACAAGTGGTAGCCTAAAGAAGCTAAGTCCAGTGAATTGCATGGGTGGAGCAAGAATTTCCAGTCATATGTAGAAATGATGTTTCTGTCTTTCATTATGTGAGTTGAGGCTACAAAATTCACTTTTCCATGTCTTGCAACTCAACTTGCTTGATCAATTTATGGTTCTAATTTATCAGTTGCTGACAGTAACAAATAGTAATCATTGTTTTACCTAATTTTAGAAGCCATGGTACACCACACCCTTTTAATCCAAACAAATGCAAAAGTGTGGAATCATTTTTGAATCATGTAAACCAAAGCATACTCGCGTCTTATGTTAGAGCAATGTTACTGTAAGTTTCTTCAAAAATAGGTTGCACTTTACATTTTTCTTTTGAATGAACAGAAAGGCAGTACATGCCGTACATGCTCTTTATTTTGTTTGAAACTAGATATGTTTAAAACACAATATCACGCCAACTTGAAATCAGTTGCACATCAAGAGCATTTTCACATGTACTGCCATATCAACAAACTGCCATAATAATCAAGATTTTGAACCAAGTCTTCATTCCAGTGCCATCAAATAGAAAGATTAAAAATTATTAACAGGCACACCTAATAAACACGATTTAACTGAAAAATCTATAAAAAAAATCAAAAATACATTATTGCGCAGTTTATACTCCTACTATAAAAATGCTTTCCTCTTAAGGTTATAATTTAATGTACAATAAGATTAAATATTTTATTACACTAAGCACCAACTATTTTCTTCAAGCCAATTTAAATTATTACATATAATAATTTAAATATATATGAAAGTTTCAAAATGCTTGACAAATTTCATTTCTTTCTGTACTTACCAATTTCAAATCCATCAATTATGACCCTGAGTAAATACCATCCAGTTGATCCTGGTGTCCAATTGGCAGTGTATGTGCCATCATTATTTGTGCGAACCAGCATGTTCTCTATGAGCCTTTTCTTAGCTGGGGATACATACCTAAGCTCTTCAAAGGAGTAATTTTCATATTCCTAATTAAAATATAAAAGAATAAAATATTTTAATAAATTATAAATCAAATTATGAAATAAAATAAGAACTGAAAAATATTTTATCACAAATAAGATTTTGACAAAGAAAATCTCAAACTGCCTTTTGCTTAAAAATTAAACTATTTGTTAAAAAAATGAAAATATAAAAGTTATTTTTTAAAATGTTATAATTACAGTTGTTTCCTCAAAATCCATAAATAAAAAAAATCTAAAATGTTATTTTAAAATTTTTTACAATCTTCAAAAATGAAATATCTCTTGTGACTAACTATATATGAAGTTTGTTCTTATTATAAGTTTAAAAAAAACTCGTAATTAAACAAATACATTTAATAAATATACAAAATATATATAAGATCACATTTTGAGTTTCTCACATATCCTTAGAGGATAATGTAGTTTAAAAAGCAATCATTAGAGATTTCACTTGCAATTAATAATGAATATTTCTTCAAATGAATACTTCTGTCAATTACCTTTTTAAACTATAAATCATAATTAAGTTCCAAGAATAACTTTTCCATTTCTCAGACAATAAGATGCACCAAACTTTATGAAATCTCATTCAACAATAAATTAAATAATTTAATGTGCAAATGATAATAATTAAACAGATAATTTCTACAACAATTCAAAAGGTACATAATAAATTATATGGAGTAAGAAAATAAGCAATATTCTTTCAATAAGATGCTATTTGTATATTAAACAGAATTTTAACTTTTAAAGAGACATTTAAAAGAAAAAATATATTGTTATATTCATAATAACTAATGATTTTTTTGAGTAAAACCAATTCAATATTAAATGAGCAAATGAATAAAAATAAGTTTACCTTCATAACAGTAATAGCATAATAGAACATTTTATCCTTCACTGATATTTCATAAGGTGTTTCCAAATTAGGAGGTGGGTGGCCTCCAAAAGTCAGCACCCCAGTTTCAGGTTTGCTCACTCTAGCTTGTTTTCTGCTAGGATTGTTAGCTTCTGTTTCTTTATCATAAGTGTTCATAGGAACTGCTAACACTTCTACCTGAAAGATAAATTCAAGTTCAACAATTATTCATTCACATTCTTCATAAAATTCACAAATGCAAGCAATCATTATTATAATTGCTTGAATTCACCTTCAATTTTAAAATGATTTTATCAGCAAAAATCTAATAATATTACTTTTCAAATTATCTTATTTCACTACAACTTTGAAGTGATAAAAAATGCACTTGTATATAAAAATGTTATTCAAATTTCAAAACATACAATACATAGATGCAAAATAAGAATACATAATCTATTTTTGCCTTGTAATCTGCTTAAATTAAGAAATACATTTTGAAATTTATTAAGAAATTTGGCACAAATACAATATGAAAGGCGGAAACAAGCATCTTGAACTGATTTTTAAAAAATTCAATTAGTTAAAGATTGAACAAGTTTTGGACATTTGTCAGTCATAAGTTCTAGAAATATTAAAACATCATAATTAATTTTAATTCATTTTAAAATTTTAAAAAGATATATTATGACATGAAGTTAGCTGCTATAAATATTTCTTCTTAATTATTATAGCTTTTAAAAATATTTTTATGGATAATTTACAAAAATATTATGGATAATTTTAAAAAATTGAATGAAGCAATCATTTATCAAAAGAAATTTAAAACAATTTTCATACTATTTTCCTTTTTTCTATAAACATTTAATTGGTTTCCTTTCTCCCATTATAGAAAGGAAAAAAAATTAAGTTTTATTTATTTTTTCATGTTTTTGGAAAGGTCAAAACGAATTTTCATTTTATTTTATTGCATCAAACATTTTTTTGTGGGATCTATCAACAGGGTCCTTTAAGATATTAAGTAATATATTCAATATACATACTATTTCTTATTTTTTTTATTAGCATGCATTTCTATCTAAGTAATATGCTGTTAGAAATATCATGTCAGTAAAGTGCATTATATTATTTTAATACCGGAAACAACTGTCCATTTTCCAAGATGAATAAAAAAAATTCAATGCAAGGCATTTGTAATTAGATGCCTAGACAGCTACATTTTTATCCAATTATGACATCATGGTTCAACTTATTAAGGAGGATCATAAACATAATAAACACGATAAGCAAAATAACAATGCTAATGAATTAATTAATTGGACCATGATTATCAAATCATTTGAGAGATGGTTGAGATTAAATACCACTTGTATTCCCAGTCAGCCATTTTATCATCAGTTAGGCTAATATCGTGATAACTCAAAATATCACTAAAACCAATTAGGAGAAAATTACATAAAGAAATAGAATCTTTAAGACTAAATACAACCTCAATATGGAATGCAAAAAATTATAATTTTTAGTTGTTTTTGTTATTATTTGTTACTAGCAAAAAAACATTTATACAGCACAGAAATAAATATGAAATTTATATAGTATAGAAAGTGAAATATATTATCAACACATTTTATCATTTATTACTTCAGTACTGAAAATCATAAATTGAAAAAGTACTCAAAAATTACCTATTAATATAATAAAATTTTATCTCAACTATCATTATTCAAATACTGCACTAATCTTTAATATAGTAAATTATAAATAACAAAAGCTTCCAAGGTTTATATGTGCTTTAACAAAAGTTCCCATGGTTTATTATATATATATTTGTATCACATAATATTGAGAACAAGTATAAACATTAAACATAATTGTATAAAAAGGCATATCACATAATACAGTTTTTGAACAAAAAAAACTCACTGAACTTCATAAAATAATTAATTGTATCAAATTTAAACCAAGAAATAAAATAAGTATGATTAACAAAACAATAAAATGAAAAAATAATAAACTAATATAATAAAATATAAAAAATTGCTTGAGATACTAAAAATATTGTTGAATTAGTATATACAGAAGATCAATAATCTCAAGAATGATAAAATACCATTTCAGAAACATTAAAAGCCACATTTATGCAGAAATATGTTATGTGTGAATATTTCAATCAAATTATAACATTTATTTGTATATTCAATCAGTTAAAGTATAGAATACCTTCAAATTAGGTGCTTGTACAACTTTTCCATATTGATCTTTTGTTATAACAGTAATAATTGCAGGCCAGTTACACTTCAACTCATCTTGACTACACAGAAGTTCACATTGCTTTGGATCTACATAGGATTCTGGCTGCAACCATCTAAATGAATTTCAAAAATAAAATTATCACTGAAAACAAATATTTATTTTCAATTATTTCAAATATACATACAGCAATAGATATCATTTACTTTATAAGAAAACACACAAGTTTGCACAACATATGCTTCAATTTTAGCATGCAGAAAAAAAAATATTCATCCAAACTATTAGTACAGAAAAGTAAAGACTGCTTCATGAAGTAATTTTAATAAATATTAATTATTTCTAGTTCATTCCTCTTTTTTAATAATTAGATTAAAAATACAGCCCACACAAATTTGAATATAAAATTTATATTTTATTCATATAAAACATATTAAAACATATTAAATTGTACACTTATTCAAAATCATTTTTGAAAATGCCTTTATTATTGCAGACAACCTTACATAAAAAATATCATGGGGGGGGGGTTAAAAAAATATTTCTCATAAATTTTCTGCTGTACAAAATAAAAATTTTCAAAATAACAATTATAATGGCTAAAAAAATTAATAAGAAAATTTTACTTATAAAGAGGAATTCTTCCCTTATAAAAGGGGAAGGAAGATATATGTTGACACTTTAAAAAAATGACACTTCACAAAACAAAAAAAATCAATCAATTATAAATTTACCTTGCTAGTCTTCCTCCACTTGTACCCTGCATGCAAGCTACAAAGTCTTTCAAAAACGAGTGTTCATTTGACTGACTGCTGAAAGGTAAAACACCTGCCAGAGCTTGATGAATAGTAGGTGGATGTGCTAAAGCAAAGCCTTTGGACAGAAGCACTGAATGATTTCTATATACCTGAAATTCACAGAATTAACTGAATGAATAATAAATAATCTTATGACTACATAAAAACTGCTAAGTAACTGATTAATAAATATGATTACAAGGAATTTATATCAATTAAAGTGATTATCTTTAGCATTTAAAATTACACTTTTTAAAAGAAATACTTATATATGAGGATAGCATACTAAAGAATTAAAGACTGATCAATTCAATACAATTTTGAAATGCTAAACTATTATTAAGTGAATATAAAACTTAAAAAAAAACAATAAGTGAAGAATTTTTAAAAAAAAAAAAAATTTCTACTATGTAATTGTTCTTAAACAGTGTTTACACAAACATTATACTTTAAAGAGTCACTTGCAATATTTTAAATTTTCCTATAAACAAATCAGTCATCAATAAAATAACAATTATCTTATAGGGAATGTTTAATGTTATTACTAAAAATATTAATTACTCATCACATAAATGGATATAATTTTTCAGCAGCAATTCTAAAATTTTTAAACTACAAAATGAAATATTTTTTAAAAAGTATTTCAGTACTGGAAACTGTAAAATGGCAGGCTTTTTGTATAATTTAAAATAAATTTTTAATTAATAAATATGTCTCTACATATTTTTCAAAATAAAAATAATTTCAAACTCTCCTTTAAAACTCTCTGAAAATGCCAAATTTTAAACAGCATTGGATCTACACCCCAGAATTTTAAATTAAATGCAAATAATTACTTTCGTGACTAACAACTATACAAAATTTTGATGCTTTCACCATTTATGTATTAAACGTCAAACTTTAATGGCTGTTAAATGTTCGTTATAAGAAAATTTTGATTTAATAGCAAAGTATTTCTAATTAAAATTTACTAATAAATCTATCATTTATTTCTAATATGAATAATAATATTCAATACCTGTTGAGATAATTCCTCTACAAGCTCCATATCTTCTTCAATTTCTCCAACTGATGCTATAATTAAAAAATAAAATTTTGTTTAGAATATCTGAAAGCAAATTGATTTAAAAAGTAAAACTAAATGCAGATGCCATACATAATATTTCAAAATATATACATAAAAAATAGACCCATAACATACATGGAGGAAGCATTAGATCTCTTCTCATCAAGGATGCTGCGCACATTCCACCAAGGTATGCTAATTCTCGTTCCAAATGTTTAAGTCCTTCCCAACTTTCAATATTATTACCAGTAGATATACGAGGGCATTCAAAACCAATGACTTGACAACGAAATCCATAAAAGCATGCTTTATCATCTTTAACATAATCAGATGCAGTTTCCAAAGAAAAAACAACCTCATTACCTAAAATAAACAATATTTGCATTACCATACAAAAATTGCATAGTAAAAATTTAAGAGAATGCTTTTAAAAATAAATAAGTTAATAAAATGTCACTAATATTAGTATATTATCTTCAAAATATCTTCACATAAAAATTTAATGACAGATTAATATTAAATATAATGTATTGTAGAATTTCTGAAATAAATAAACAACATTAGTGATTTTAAATCTAATTCATTAAATATTTGATTAATTTAAATGTTTTTGTGCATTTTATTATTGGTACTAATGACTTTATTCTGATTTATTGTTTAAAATTATGGGACAAATTTTAAATAATTTTTTAAACAAATTTGCAAACAGAAATCATAGTACATCAAACAATTTATGGAATTCTAAAATCAGATAATTCACTTTTAGTTTGCACAGTGTTTTTATCTTACAGTGTTAAAAAAAAATCTCCAAATTAAATCTTTTTTTTTTTTAATTTTCCATTCATTTTACCTGAATTTATATAGTTTATAAATAAAACAATATTTAAGAAAAATTAATAACATATATAATTAAAAAAATTTAGTGAAATTCACATTGAGAAATTGAATGCCTTAATATAACATTTTTTTAAATATTTTCTTAACAATTCACTTTTAAAATGATACACAAAATGACAATTATATAGTTTATAAATAAAACAATATTTAAGAAAAATTAATAGCATATATAATAAAAAAAATTTAATGAAATTCACATTGAGAAATTGAATGCCTTAATATAACATTTTTTTAAATACTTTCTTAACAATTCACTTTTAAAATGATACACAAAATCACAATTATGTGTAGATTAATTTTTAAATAGCAATCTATCAATAATAATTAAGAAACTAAAATCAAAAACAATGAAAATTCATAAAATAATTCTTAACTGATATTCTAAAGTATAAAATTAAATGTAGTTGCAATTGAAAGTTATAAAACTGCTTACCAGGCAAAAGAAGTGCTGTTGTTGGCCAATCAAAATTACCACTAAATTTCCTAAAAACAGGCCAATAAGGTGTGTACTGATCATCCTCAAATTCCTGAGTTGCATTTACATTAATTATTTGAGCATTATTTATCCATACTTGACCACTATTATTTCGACTGGGAACATAAACTTGAAGTGTATCTTCAACTTGAGCAGTACCACATTGAGGATCAAATTCCAATGACATCCATTGAACATGAGATGGAAAAGATACCTGAAAATTGCAATTAAATTTTCAAGAGCTAGTCAATTAGAAAAGAGGGGAGCTTTTAACATTAAACTTACTATATACATTTACTACTTTTACTTTATTTGATTTAATATTTTGCACCTGAGAACATCCTTGGTGATAACTTACCTTATATGATGCAATTTTGGTTCACTAGTATGGAACTGGCACAGTCAGAAGAAGGTTAATTATGAAAGTTGCTTGTTATTATTTCATATAGTGTTTTGAAGACATTACAAAAATACCCAATTTATTGTATTTCTATGATATTAAACTCATGCAACTTACAATGAATATCTCTGTAACCCAAAAAACATAAAATCATATAAAAATAATTAATAAAAATTTTATAACTTTTTAAAATTTCTAATTATATCTCTGAACAAATCAAGTTTAGTGGAATTTGCATCGTACCAATATTACATGGAAAAAATATTATGCATTTAGAACCAAATCCGAAATAAGGCTTGAAGAACTGAAATGACTTGGAGAAATTTGAAGTTCAACTATCTCCATAGATACAGAATCAGTACTAATTGAAAGAAAATGGAAATAACTGAGATACAGTGCTGCTCAGATTTGATGGTGAAATTCAGTGAAGTTAGAACACCTGAGCATTGCAAATATTTACCAACAAGTTTTGAAACATTCAAAAAGCTAAAAAGGAAATTATTTATATTTATTGAAGAAAATATGTTTCCTGTCAAATCCTTAATTACTGGTATTCACTTTGAATCAATTTTAAAATTACTATGAATAGTATATACTTTGAAGTAGAAAACTTAGTAAAAGAGAAGATATTCCAAGTGTAATCTTCTTGAAGTGAAGAAAAATGTATATTTGTCCTTGTTCTTTTATAGTGCTTTCACTATAAAACTAATTTTATCAATTTATTGCATAACATTTTTGTCCTCCTTAATCTTTACCAAATAAAATTTTTACAAATTCAAAAATTATTTAATTATAGTTTATAACAAAAAAAATTAAAATTCTAAAATTAAATCTACTTTATGCATTATATAAAGTACCTAAATATTTACTTACTCGATAATTAGCAACTGATGCTGGTCTATAAGGGTGATCACTTTCAACAATGGCATAAAAATTTGATGTAGTAGATAAATAAGGTTCAGTTCTTTCAGTGTCATTTTCTAATGCTTTTTCTAAGGATGGTATAGTTTTAGGGCACTTTTTATTCAAAGATGCTACTAAAGGCAGCAATTCTTGAACCATATGTAGAACTTGCACAGCACTCTGTAAAACAATTTTGCAGATTAATTTATTAACTGCTGACTTGTATAAAAATAGAATCAATGATAAATACTCTTCTGTAATTTTATATACTAAGAGCTATGACTAGATTAATGATACTAAAACAAACACAAAAAGAAACAATTTTGAAAGCAACAAGAATGTATTATGTGAATACTATATAGAAAAATGTAGCAAATCAGTTCATTTAATGTCTATTCATACTTAGTGATGAAAATGGGATTTAAAATAACTAAACAAATATTTAAAAAAAAGAAAGAAAGTTAAGTACATTTCACTAAACGATTTTTTAACAATTAAAACAACTTCAGATTAATTACTATTCTAACCAAACAGTGATGACATATGCATCATTTATATTTTCAAATACTTAGTAGATTTAGCAGTATTCACACATACATAAAATTATTATAATACTAAAATTTAAAAAATCAATATAGAAGAGAATTTATATACACAGAGAGATCAACCAAGCCTTTTTGAAGCACCAAAAATGTTTTAAGTATTGCCATTGACTAGCGAATCTGAGCATGCCTCCTCGTAGTTCACCTTGGGTCATGTTAAATCTCCTATACAGGTATAAATTAGTATCTTGTATAAATTAGTAATGCCTTATTTAAATACAAGAAATTTTACTCATTTCCATTCTTTACTGCAATGCTTGCTTAGTTGCACTTTTCTGAGCTTCTATTCCAGCTAATGGAACACCCACAGAATCAAAATAGTGAGTATAATCTACACACAATTTAACTTGTGTATTCCTTTCAGCCTAAACATATTACCTACAACTTATTTAGTTTGAATTTAAATTTTAAAGATACTGCACTGCAAAGGGTTAACATACAAAAACAATTTCAAAAAATAGGGGTAATTATCATTTATAAGCTAAAGAAGGAGGAGAAAGTATTATAAAAATATACCCTTGGATCAGATGTTGCCACAGGTCCCAAATGAGCAAAAATCAAAGGCAAAAGCATGGTAACAACATGAGATGTTCCAAATGCACAAAGGACATCATAATCTGAAATAAATTTCTTTAGTTAAGAATAACAGCAAAAAATGTGAACATGATATTAAATCATCTTTTAGAAAAGCTTTAAATCTATAATCAGATAAAAAAGATTTTATTACAATAAGATAAAAAAAACACACACAGAAGATTTTAGAAAGCATACCTTCAACAGACTGGGCTTTAATAAAGAGTTCTGCAGCCATTTTTACAACCGAGTTACAAATAGAAAGAGCATTTCGTCTGGCTTGTAATTCAGCCAAATCTCTTGTATTCTGAACACTTTCTGTATCCTGAGGAGTGCTAAAATATAACATTAAATGCCATGTTATAAAAAAATGTGAAAAACAAGATACAGTTTGGCATTTTTTTAAACACCTGGGCTCAAATATTTATCCTTCAGTTTTAATATGAATAATCAGTTAATTTTTACTAATTGCTTACCTATAATACAGAATCTGTGGTATTTGACCTCTGGTATGATTTGTACCATTAAAACTTAAAGAACAGTCTGTAAAAGTAAAAATGCATCCATCTGGACCTTTCACTTGAGAAAGTCCACCATCACCATTATTAGTGCGAGAGCCATGATTTCTTAATCTTACTGCATATTTTACATTTTCCTGAAATTTTGAAAAATAAGTAACATACTGAAATTTGGAAATAACTGGCACAAAACTAAAAATTGTAATTTTAAACTTATTTAAAATTTTCCAACCAAGGCTATTAAAAACAAATTTTAAAAAATAAAATATAACTTTTCAACTTATATTTAGAAACATTTTACTGGCATCAAATATTATTATTCAGAGCAAGAATTTCACGTTATAATGGTTAACAGTAAGCATTATTATCACAAACTCAATTATGCTGCTGAATGTTAAAGATTCCTTCATATTTTCTTATTATTTCTCATATTTATATTGAGTAAGGCATAAATTCTAAAATAACGATATTTTAGACCACAGATTTTGTGATTTAACTTTTCAAATACAGTCACAAACCTTTAAAAGTTTACTTAACTTGGAAATTATAAAATAAATTTTCATTAAAAAGAGAGTATTATGGAAAATGATTATTAAATAAAATTTATAAAGAATGGAAGAGAAAAATTATATTTTTAGAAGCATAAGGGTTTCTAAGAGATTATAAAATAAATCTTTATCTGTAAACACATAATTAATCATAAAACACAAGAAAATTTTATCTTCAAATTCAAATTGTAAGAATTTGAAGATAAATCCTTTTGTGTTATTCAAATAAGAAATCAGATTAAATTTAAAATATAAGTTAAACAATTCTAAAAACTATTCTTGCCCACTTTTGTTCATATTCAATACAGATACTTATTTTAATAGTTGAATTTCACTTTTGCACCATTAGTATATACTGATGCATAATGAGTTCATAATATACATTAATTAAAAACAAAAACAAATGTTTACATATTTGCTATGAAAAATAATTTCATCCACTACATAACTTACATTTTTAAAATCAACACAAATAACTATAAATATATTTATTACTTTTATTGGGACAGGTCTTTCAAATTTTATCTCTGCTACATCACCATAGCAGTCCTCAGGTCCAAATGTCCCTCGAACAATAGCCAGAGTCTTCCACCTTTGTGTATGAGAAGGATCAACAACAGAACCACTTTGCTGAAAATTATTTTTTTAATATTAAATAAATAAAATATCTTTATTCTCTGCATACAATGCACTAATTATCATAAAATGTATTTATAAATGTAAGAAAAAAACTTTTTAAATTAAAAATTTTATTAAGGAATCCTTATGTAATATAAACTATATATATATATATATATATATATATATATATATATATATAATTGCATTGTATTTTATGCTATCAATAATGTTAAAATGTTAATATTAATAATAATAATAATTGTCAACTAACATCATCCAACAGTTCCAATTCATAATGCCATTCATTTCCAACTCCACCATATACAGTAACTCCAGCAATTAGTATGCCAGAACGATCAACACTAAAACAAATTGCATCAGGTGATCCATTTCCAGTATTCCAAGTTCTATTTTGGCTCACTTTTGTGAATCGTGATGGTGTGATGTGCAAAACTTGTCCACTTGTTCCATGCATGTCCAACTGAAATATGAAAATAATATTTTGAACTCTATAAAATGGTGAATGTGCAATTAGCAAATTCATTATTTTTATATTACAATTTTTATAATTAATTTTATTATAAAACAATGATAATATTAGTTAAACGATTTAAAATATATTATAATAATTTCAGTCAGATTTCCACCACAGGTGCAATAAAAAAGAATTAAAGTAGAAACCAGTTTTATAAAGAAACACATATAATAAAAAAATTAAAACTAACCACTGTTCCAGCAGATTGATAAGATAATTCAGCAACTATAACAGCTATGAAACCACATGCATTAGTTATCAATTTGGAGGAATGCTTGACACTTTCCTGTAAATTAGATATAAAAGATATAACAATCTTTTAAGTAGAAACAATTTTACGAAGATAAAATAGTTTTACATTATTAAATATAACTGTAAAATTCATTATTTTAATACTTTCAGCACATATAGTAAAAAGTAAAATTTAAAAAATACATAGTATTCACTCAAAACATGACCCAAAAGATTGTTTGACACAGGTATACATACTTTAACATGGAAAAACACTTTAAATAATATAAAGAATTATGTTTTATACGTCGATAAACAGGCCTCTGAAAAATTTACGATTTATAAATTTTGATACAATCTCCAGGTCCTAATAGTCATATTTAGTAAAATACAATAATAAGAACAATATGATTTAATTTTTTAAGCCAATCAACGGTTGAATTGAACAAGCGCTGATTGGTATGTCTACAACGAAACAGCTATCTAAACAATTTAAAATAGTGTATTCAAGGATTTACAATTTTTTTTAAATAATTACAGAATAATTTTTTTAAAGACTGTTTAAATTGTTTAATAATAGTTTATTGAATATCTCTGATAGAACTTCTTTATTGTAATGTAAAAAATTCAGGTATCATAATTTTTCTTAGCAATGCTTTTATTAACTTAAATAAACAAAATAAAATTCTTTATACTCTTTAATGAATTTTTCCAACTGGAATTTTATGTCTCCTTTGAAGGTTTAAAAATTAGGAATTCAATCATAATTAGAGAGGACAACTTTGATATAAAAATAAATAATATTACCTGATGCAACATAGCTTCTAAAGGTTGTTTAACAATCGATAATAAACGGTCTAAAACTTCTCTGAAGCTACAAGGTCCAGGATTACAGCCTTCTCTCTGAAAAGAGCAATTCATTTTCATAAATCTCACAAAATAACACACAAAAATATATAATTATAAATAGGTAAGACACAAAGCAATTACAACATTTCAATAAGCAAATAAAGAAAGATTAAGTCTTTAGATGACATTTAATGAAATAAACATAGAAAGCACTTATAATTAAAGAGAAATCTATATGGTAAAGAGAAAAAATTTGTTAATTAAATTTATGCAATAAAAATGCCAGAATCTTTTAACTACACAACTTTTTTAATGTATTGTAATTTTTTTTCAATATAAATAAATAAAAATAGATTTTATATAATATCACTAAGTAAAGATGATAAACATAAAAAGGTTACTTTGAAAGAAGAAAAAAACAGTTTTGAAAGCAACTACTTATAATTTTACAAAAATATGCTTTACTTAATTTAAAATTCCATGAATTTTTAAAGCCACTTTTTTCACATTTATAGAGATTTTAATCAAAATATATATAGACTAAATAACTCAAATTAAGATCGAAAAATCAGAAAAGGCTATTAAAACTGAAAAAATGTAATATTTTAATGGTATAAAACTTTAATTATATAAAAACATGCGAGTTTTTTTAATAATTATATTTTAAAAATGGAAATTTTAAAACATTGTACAGTTATACTCTAAATACAGTTTTACACTCTTAAGTAATATTTTGAAAATTAAATTCTTCATGCAAATTTTATGAATTTATTCGGCTTTGAGGATAATTTTTCTATGTTATAATTAATATTTTGCACTGGATAGTAGGACATTTGCAGTAAGATAAATTACATAAATAAAAACATTTTCCAAGATTTTTTTTTATTTAATAATAACTTGTTATTAATATCACTATAATTTATCAGTGAAATCCCTGATATATTTCATTCCACTGAAACATTCTAATAAATCCATTTGGATGCTACACTAGAAATTTGCATCTTAAATTTTCTTTTCATTAATTATCTTACAGAAAGAACTTTCTTACCTCTGACCTGGTGTTTACACAATCTACAAGGACAGGATACTTCACCACTTCAGAGCCACAAACACCAGGTGACATTTCTTGAGTGTGACCATTAGAGGCTGAAGGACTAGCATCTTGGTTCTGTTCAGGGGTCAAAGGAGAGGAATCACTAGTCCGATCAATCTCCAATGTAATAGGAAGTGTGGAGGTCAACCGAATGGATGAAGCACATAAGGAGGCTAACACAGCAGCTAATAAATGATCACCTTCTACTGTTTCTTCAACCCAAGGCTGTAAATAAATTTTTAAAAATCTCACTTTACATTCCTATAGGACCAAGCAATTAATAGCAATACTAATATCAAAAACATCATTAGGACTGTCCATCTCAGTTTTTTTTTATTATTATTATTGTTTGGATAAACAAGTGATGTTCGAACTGAAGTTCATGAATCAATAATGCAATTAAAAATAAATCATGAATATGTCAGACATAGCTTGCAGATACATTTATTTATCCCCTGTTACAATATATAAAATGATTATTCAGAAGCAAGATGATATAAAATTTACTAAGAAATTTGTATTTTATAAGAAAACTTTAGATTAGAGCTTAACGATAACAATGGTGAAAGGCATAGAAATAAGCAATTACCTTATCAATAGATGTACAATACAAGCAGAATAACTATACAAAGAAAAACTCCTAACACAATAATCTCATGTGTTGGAAATATTTAAATAATAGAAATAATAAGATCTTAATTTTAAAAATATATCATGATTTAAGCAAAGTCTAACAATAAAATATTAAAATAATTGTCATGAACAACATATTTTATTAAAAAAATGTAATTAATAAACCTGCATATATTGTAAATTTAATGTTTAAACTACACATCTCTGCAATAAAAAAACTGTTTTGAAGCTAATTAGTGCTTTTAATATTTTTTGGATGCCAATTACTGGCAAAATAATTTTTAAATGCAAACATACATAATTAATAATAAATCACATTATTTGAATAAGAAATAAGATATTTTGAATACAAAATATTTTTTCTGCCATTCTCAACCCACAGGGAAAGATTAATAACTTCATTTACAGATGGTGTACTTCCTTTTAATTTTCCAGCTTTAATAAGTTATCCACCCATATTTCGTTGTAATATAACAAAGTGGAGAGTGTAGTTAAAAGAATATAAGAAAAAAAATTTTTAATACACAAGTTAACAGCAAAGAAAAATGACACAGAAACTATATCAATTGTGAAAAACAAGTGAGTAGAAAATTTTCTGAGATGTCAATTAAATACTTACCACATCTATAGTTAAAAGTAAATCACAGAGTCCTCTCCATTTCAGTTGAGAACTCGGATAAAAGGCATGGTAACATGATAAGAATGTCTCGTGACATTCTTCTAATATTGCTTGCAAATAATTAACAAGAAGTGCTGAAGTTGACAATGAAGAAGGAATGGATGAAAATGGTGTTTTCACTTGTGCGCTGGGTAACCGGTCAGAAAGAATGTGTTGAAGAAGTGCTCGCACATCTGCAACGCATTCTGCTAACTTTGGAACTTCAGTATTCGATTTCTTTAATGCAGCTATATTTAAAAAAATTTAAATATTAGAAATTCAAGGAAAAGATCAAGTTAGATATTCTATTAACTAAATATCTATTTCTTAATATTTTTAAAAATTAAATCTTTATGGCATTAAAAAAAATACTTACGACCATTTGGATAAATTTCGTTGATATAAATTTTTAAAAGGTGCAAACAAGAAGTACAAATATATTCAAGTCTCTCTAAATCTATAAGAGCAGCCACGGCTGGCATTGCAGATCCTAATATAGTTTCACAATATCCTGCTTTGAAAGACTGCCACGCCCACCTTAAGAGCTTTAAAAGAGACTGGAAGCAATCCTAAAACAAATAAAATATATAAACATTTCGAAACAATGCATACAAAAATAGAATAGAAATTAAAATTGTTCCACCAAATTCTTTAAAAATAATAAAACTCTAAAATTAAGAAAACTGATTTTTAAGTTCTTAAGTAAAAAAATAAATATATCTCCACTTGAATTTATTAAAATTTTATTTGTTTCATTATAAAATACTGCAGAATGACCTATTTTATGTCACAATATTTAAATAATGCAAATTATCCTAGTATGATGATATTAAAATTAAAATGCCCAAGATGATTAAATATACCACAGAATAATTCTCATTATATGTATATATATAAAATTATCATGTTTGAAGTAATAAATGTTACAGTTTTATTACATTTGATAGGTATTTCAGTTTTTGAAAACCATGACTGTGAAATCTAGACCAAAATAATGTATGAATTATCTACAACTGTCTGAACTGCAAAATCAAACTAGGCATCAAAACATATTTGAAAGATTCTAAAATGTGTACTTGTAAGAGTTTGAGAAAAAATTTAATTCATTTGG
>JAPMOR010041519.1:32791-45839 GCA_026543865.1 Argiope aurantia | reverse complement strand
TCGATCTCACTACTAGGTTTGGATAATCCTTGACTATCAGGTGTTATGGTCCTACAAAGTATTATAAGAAAAGAGAAAATAATTTCTATTTCAAACAATATATTCTAAACAAAATGCATACAGAAACAAACATTCAACTGTGGGATGTTAAAATTACATTAACTAAAATATCTTATAAATTTTCAGCTCACCTGTAAAGAAGTTGTGGAATCTGACCAGCATTAACATCAGTACCATTATTGGATTTTTTGGAACTTTTGAAATAAAATATAATCCTGAAATAGAACATATAATATTGAGTATCAAAAATTTCAAAAACCCATTATTTTAATATAGTTTTTTTTAATTATAGCCTAACATGGCAAATTTGATTACAGAATGTTGTCTTTTATATGTTTTCCCATTAATATACAATAAATTATATCTATATATTTTAACCTTCCATTATCTGCTTATTTAGATTTAATAATAATTCAAATAAATAAAAAAAATTCCCATCACACTAAAATGAATTATTATCTCTATCAAAGCTGTATTAGTATAATCCCAAGTCCATGATGGAGCATCATCCAAAGATTTAGAAGGATTTGTATAAGATAATGTAATTAGATGCGATTGTGATTCCATATCAATCATCCTGGAAATTAGTATGTAATAACAAATTTGGCATATTTCTAATAATTTATAATGTTAATGTGATGCTCAAATATACATGTACATTTTAAAACAATTTCACTCGGTAAAAAAAAAAGAAAGTAAAATCTTTAAAATTCACAACATCATCATAAAAAGATTAATCAGCATTTTTTCTCAATATTTAAAAAATAATTTCAAAATCTAAGCTACATGAAAGGACAAACAGTTCTAGAAATTACTGTGTTTAAGCTTTTCAAAATAATAAATGAAAGTACAGTTGATCAAATAATAGTTTTTCACTTAATTCTTCCAAACACTTAGCAAGTAGAAACTAAAAAGTTTGCTAAATTATCCATATTAGCAGATATATTATATTTTCCACAAAACCTTGAACAGTGAAGTTTTGTAAAAGTTTCTGACATCAAAACTTCAAGGGCATTTTTGTTTAAAGAAAATAAATAATAATTTACAGGCTACACAGCATACAGGTAATCCTTCCTCAACAATGTTTGTAATTTATCATAATATAACAGATAATGAAATGAACTTTTGCATCTTCTTTCAGTCTGAATACTTCAACCAATTTAAGACAATTGAATAACTATTTGATAGTTTTTGATTTCTTGGTCAAACAACTCTTCATTAATTGTAATTAACACAATATCTATAAGTTTTGTCTAAGCAATGAAACTTATTACTTCACTATATACAGCAGGATTCAACTATTAAATTGAAAAAATTTCTATAAAGGTAACTTTTTTAGCCTATAATCAGTTCATTTAATGCATGCCTCTTTGTAAATACATTTAATTTATTATCCTATTCGCCTAAAAGTCACCATCTTGGAAAATGGCAAAAAAAAAAAAAAAAAAAGACATGAGTTTCATTAGAGAAACATTCAATTTTCGTTTTTTAGGGTTTGATTTAAAACTGTATGAATTAATAATTTAATTAGTTATCTTTTGAAAAAAAAATTATGATTTTTCTAATGAAAGTTATAAAGTCTAGGCAGACAAAATTCAAGAAAATTTGTCAGTAACAAATCCAGAAATTTGGATAAATCTGGGACACAATCACCTGCCTTATAAAAATAAATAACTAATACAAGCCCATAGAAATTATGGGATGCAGTATAAAATGAACTAACTTCTAGCCTATTTAAATCATAGGATATACAGCTAAAGTATTAAAATTACTATTGTTTGTTTGGACTTTTCTCAGCATATGTACAGATCTCAACAAATACATCAGCAAAATACACAAAAATGTAAATGGGATGAAAAGTCCTAGCAGTTTTAAAAAAGCAATTTATTACTAATTAGTAATTCAAAATTCTTTATCTGAAAGATCACCTTCAAGAAAATACAATATAATGCTCATAAAGTATCTAAAATTATGGTTTATATTGCCTTCACTAATTAATTACCATGAATTCCAATATTCATTTTTTAAAAAGTTAATGTCAATTTATGAAAAGTTACTCAAGAAAAGACATCTGTAACTATCAATCTAAAATAAAAATGATCTATCAAAAATAAAAATGAAAATATACTGATGTAACCCTAAATAATAGATAATATTCCAAGACAGCAAATGACAAGTAATAAAATCAAATTTCTTTCCTCAAAAGTAAAAAATAATTTAAAAATTTTTTTAACTTTGTTAATTGATTATTATGCACTACTGTCAGTGAAATCTCATTTCAATTATTTTTGTTTTATTTATTATAAACTTTTCAGTAAAAGCTTAAATACTTATATAATTTATATTTCATACTCATATAATTTATACAAAAGCATGAAACAAACAATATTGGGAAGTCAACATTTTGTCAGGATTTTAAATTAGCATATAGTTAATGAATCTATAAATAAGAAGTGCATAGCTTACTGATCTTCTGTAGTAACTACAGATTGTCCACTAGAACCACAATCGCTGCTAGGTCCAGATATTCGAGCCCACGCAACATACCATCGATTAGCAGTAAGCTGAATAGGTTCATCAAATAACATTGGATATTTATGCCTGCATTAAAAAATAGCAGATAACAGAGAAGCTCAATTCATCTTTACATTAAGTAATCAAATGCAATATCTCATTTTTAATTAAAAGAAATTCTGATAAATTGGGTGTTGATAGCATAAAACAAAAGACACAATAAAGTTTAAATTTATAAATATCAATAATAAAAAGAATTCATCAGTAAAATAAATCATACAATAAATTAATGAAAAATAAAAAATATCAAATCCTACATCAATACAATATCTAAAGCAAAACAGCATATAAAAATTCAATATAATTCCTTGAAACAGAGCATGGGAAAGTAGAGGTACATATACATATAAAATTAACATTCAAAATTCTAATTTTAATAAATTCAATTTGGTATTTGGTAATATAGGAAGATCATAGATTTTAGATTTATAAATACTTGTAGGACAAATGAATTTAATTTAATTTTTAAAAAAGATAGATTAAAAAATCTGATATCAAATAAGCATCTGAGCAACTCTGTTGACAAAAAGTTTTAATTTACATACACTATAGTGAGGGGAAAAAATGTTCTAAACCTTTTATAAAATTAAGAGTTCAGATTCTTTTCACTGAACAGAATTTAATGTTATGGCATCTTTTCCCCCACAATTATATACACAGAGTAATTTTTAAACTCCATATATATCAAATAATTAAAAATGAAAAATATAGTTGGATTGATCAATTAATCTATGATTTTTAATTAAAAAACAAACTAATTGAGTTGAAAGTAGAAAAAAATAATTTCATATGTATAGAAATATTTCATGCATAATTTCATGTATAAATATGTATATTACAATAGATCTTTAATCTAGGATTGTTCAATTACTCTGGGACTGTTTTCTATAAGGGGGAAAGGGATAATGGTTTATTTTTTAATGTTAATTCAATAGAAGTTATGCAAAAAATAACAATAAATAATATAAACAAGATATTTATTCTTGATAAGCAATTTTCTGTATTATTTTTTCCATCTTTTCTTTTCTTTCATTTCAAATGTTCCCGAGTTTATATGTTCATAAGAAAACAAATTTTACTAGCCAAATTAAGAAAAAATTTTCTTTTTAAGTCACATAAGTTCTGAATGCATTTACACATTTTTCATCCCTTCTTACTTTCTCCCTACCTATCTAGAATATGTTGATGATTAATTATGTATTTTTTAAATAAAGTTCTTTTTTTTTTTATCTAAAAATGGAATACTTTCTTTAATATCATGGATGAAATAAAATATATCATTTTAAAGAGCTCATCACAGACCTAGCTCCACATTCATATGGAATTTCATCTGTTTCAACTAAAAGATCTCCATCAATCTCTTGGTCTCCACCTTCTGGTCCAATATCAAACACCTAAAAATAATTGTTACATGTGGTTGAAAAATATGTTTAATAAATCTTTCACCAAAATAAATTTAAAAAACTCAGAAATAAAAAAAATGAAATTATATCGATGAGCAATGAATTATACGCAGCTACATACTGAATTTTAGAGAATATTCCAATTTTGGATCAGCTAGTATGCCAAGATTTAGAACTACTGAAAATTAAATTACAATATAAATATTTAGTATATTATCTAATATTATGCTCAATTTTTGTGAGTGATGTTCATTTAAAAATAAGATAAGTTTGCAGAAATTAAAGAAGCAAACTCAAATTGGCATTCATGCCTTTTTCCTTTTTTATCTGTTTAATCCCATTTTAACTAAACAACTTTCAGGGACTAAATACAAATTTCTATATGGTATACTTACTATCACTAGCACAATTTTTTTAAACACATTTTTTTTAATTCATAAATTAAGAAAAAGGTGCTTTTATTTCTTAATAAACAATATTATATAAAATAAAACAAAGAGTAAACTAAATATTTACATTCATCAAAACAAATGAATAAACCTTCAGAATTCTACCTTAAGTTTTGCAGTGTATTCTCCTCTGCCTCCAAACAGACCAAAACCTCCCAAAAGAATATCTGTATCAGCCATAAATCGAATGGCTTCAATTGAATGGCCAGAATAACCCCAACCTCCTCCATGACCTAAACGAAAAATAAATTTACTCAATACAAAATCAACAAGATAAAAAATATTTATCAGAAAAAAATAATATCACTATATTCAATTCACTAATTCTACATGATATTTATTCTTCCTCAGTTTCTATAAGAAACTAAAAAAGGGGTTTCTCAAATTTGTAAGTTTACCTTACAAAGATTAACTAACTCGCATGGAATTTCCATGTATACTTTATACAAGGATCAAATAAAAAAAATCATTATTAAATATTTTCAAAAATTTTCCCAAAAATCAGTAAATTTTCTAGGCATGGAATTTTAAAATTCTATTGCATCTCTCAAAAAGAATGCAATGAAGTCTTCAACCCTATTAATATAGCAGTTGCTATAAATCAGTAGAAAAAAATCTAGCTATCTAATGAAGTTATTAGAACCTACAGATAATTAGAGACTAGTGAGCTATTTGAAAACAAGGCGTTCTCAGAATATTTAATGGATTTTTTGCATTGCAAATTTCTCAAAACAATTGGGTACAAATGCACATACATCTAAACTACATTTATAGTTCATATTCCTAACTGGTTCTCTAAAAATGTCACGTCAATTCAACAGAAATAATAAAATTTTAGAAAAATTAACTGCAACTAAAAATCATGAAGGAAGGCAATTTTCATCTCAACAATAAATAAGGAAAGCAAAAACTTTTCATTTAAAAGTTGAAAAATGCAAATTTTTAAAAAATTCCTAAATATTACTGTTCTGTAGAGAAAAAATATCAACATTAAAATTATTTAGCTTATTTAGCTGCAGCAATTTAAAATAACCCATTAAATTAATTTATCTGTGACTAAAATAGCTTACTATCAAATCTGTTGACAACAGAAAAATCTTCTTTGCTATACACTTTGCTCAAGTTCTGTCTCTTGCGATCATCAGTGAGAACCTGAAGATTTTGTTCTTGAGCTGAAGTTAAAGTGTCCAAACTGCTCATAATATTGAGAGCTGCATGAGCTCGACTTATAGGTACTCCAGGCTTGAAAGGAAGCATATGCTCTGGGTTTAAAATTCGAGGAACTGATAGATCACAGTCCTTACTATTAGCTCCTGAATTAACTGAAACTTTACTAGATGGGCAGTTGAAATTTTGAAGCTCTGTGATGATGATGTTATATAATGAAATTCTTTGTGATGATGGAGAAAAGCTGTCAAAAAAAATCAAAGCAATATTAAACATCTAATCTTTTCATGAAAAATTGAAATAATACTTGATGACATTTTCACACAGCAGTAAATTAAATTAAAATAAAAATAATAAGAGCAAGAACATAAAGAGTTAGTATATATTTACAGCTTGTCAGCTATTAATTAATTGAAAACAGAAAATGAATTTAAATTAAATATGTTACACAAAGTAATGATCATGATTCATATCTATTCAATACATAAACTACTTACCTCCATAAAACATTATATATACTATCAAGGCACACAGAACTATCTTTTAATTCTAACTGATCAGCTGAGCTGAAACTAAAGAGAAAAAAGAATATTTTAAGGGGGGAAAAACCTTTAAAAGCTTCAAATTTTGTTATAGTATTTCAAAGAAATAATATATACCTTCGACAAGAACCATCTGCTTTACTAATAACTAAACTTTTAAATGATGAAGCTTGTTCTGATTGGTTGGGAATAATACCTGAATAAACAAAAAAAGAATATAGAATAAGAAAATCAAATATCAAAATAGTTATATAAGCAAAATGAAATTCCTTCTTTTAATCAATTTATCAATATTATTATTAAAATCCATTATTATAAATTAATACTAAATGAAAAGTCATATCTAAGCAAGACAAAAAAACTAATCAATCATAAATAGGAATAAAAAAATAAAATAAATTACTTACCTATACACGTTTTGCTGCAAACTACACTAGATTTACTCAAACTATGGGAATTAATGAGGGATTCATCAATTTTGACAAATGTTTGATCTCCAGATGCCCCAATCCAAGTAGCTCTGCGTCCAAATTTTGTTCCAATATTATTTATGAGACCAGGAACAGCACTCCAATTATTGTCCTTGTCGTGACCTCTTTTACGATCTTTTCTGTTTTCTTCTACTGATGAATTTGGCGGAGAACGCCTAAGCTGACCTTTCTGAAATTAAAAGAGGAAAATTAACAACGAGAGTTTTCAATTAAAATAAAGAAAGAAAGAAGATTTTAAAGTTAAAAAGGAAACCAACGGATAACAAGAAACAAAATAAAACACAACTACACTTACATAACATTAATTTGAAACATAACAATAACTGTTTGATTTAAATTGTAGCATCTTTAAAGCAGACCAATATATGCATAACACATCAACACAATTTTCATTACAGCAATAATTACAAACAAATTTAGAAAACCCTTTTACAACAAGAATAATACTTATTCAATAATTATTAAGGAGCTGTTTCCATCCAAATAAGTTGTTATTCAGTTAATAATATCTTAAAATTAACTATCACAGAATACTACCAAAACTTTTAGTAAAAAATCTCATGCATACTGGTAGAATGCTTAAGAAATTTTTAAAAATCATAATTTGTAGTATATTATTTTCTATAAGTAATATAGTATATTCTTTGTGAAAAATCAGTAATTATTTGACAATACTCATTGCTGTGTGGATTTTTATGTTAACATGGCTCAAATTCTGACATTTTGATAGTGCAACATAAAGATCACCAACAGAAAAGGTTAATTTTTCCTCTTTAAAATGCCTCTCCTTGAAATTTGCTATTAATGACTACACTTAAGTACAAATGAAAGTTGAACACCAGATAGACCAATCTTTGGCAATAAAATTGTATCCCCACCCCACTGGATTATGAAAGAATCTATGCAGATATCATATCCCTCCAGAAAAAAATAATGGAAGATGAATGCCATTGTGAAATCCTTTTTTGAAATTTAAATTCCTAAGAAATGTGATAATAACTCTTTCTTTTAATTCCAGTACAAGGGGTAACATTCCTGAAGGGGTTTGCTTAGACAAAAAGTTTTGATTGAAAGTTTATTACATCAATTGGATCTTCAGAAATGATTGAATCTGAGTAATAAAACATGGATAATTTTCCTTGAAATTTGTCAATGATTTAGCTTATATCAAGAGAGTTCTTGTTACTGGATTTAAAGTAATTCATTTGTTAATTATTCTACATCCATCTCCATCATGTTACTCTCATATATGCAATCAATCAAGTTTTTTATTATCTGTAAAATGAATCAGGTTTAAAGTCTCTTGTCTTCATAAAATTCACCAATGTGCATCCCCCCCCCCCCCTGCATTTGTTTTCTTGCAGTGGGATCTTTTCTATCCGAAAATTCACATCAAAACTAATCATTAAAATCCGATTGAAACAAACAATCATTCACTAATAGAAAAAAAAATGCAAAGACAAATTCAAAATATAAAAACGCTTAGTGAAAATATTAACAATAACCTCCAGCTAGTCCATAAAATGGGAATATAAGGAATTAGAATGAATATAAATTAATAAAAATTGCAGACTTCAGTTCACTAATCTTTTTTGAAATTCAGCATAATAAAATATGAAATTTATGATTCCATACTAATTTTTATTCATGTTTAGCTTTGCTCATACATCAATAAATCATTCAAAGATTACCTGTTAAAAATCAAACTTATCTAAATATTTAGATGCTAAAAAAAGAAGGGATTTGCACATCCAATAATAATGCACACCAAAGGAATGGGAATATTTGCAACTCTACCTCACATTGCTGCCATTGCAGGGCTTTTCTATTTCAAAATAATAAATATGGAAAGAACAGTTTTAGATTTCATGTCTAATTTATTAGATTATCTATTTAAAATTTACATAATGTTATTTGAGATGAATCTTAAAAACTTAACATATAGTCAGGTAATGAGAATGACATTGATCTAGCATTTTACCCTAAACTTTAACACCACAGTAACAAATAGATGATGTTCAGGCGCATATTAAATCTGATAACAGATTTAGTTTACACTATGTCCACAAACTTCATTGCTTTTTTGTGGCAATTGGGTCTCAAATATACCTTCTCTCTTTAGTTGAGACATACTAATAGTTTGTTTTTATTTAATGAGGTAACCTATACACTACTCATTAATTCAACAAAAAAACCCATATATGAAGATATTCAGAAAATACTTGGCTTATTTATAGAAAATAATTTACAAAATAGCTATCAAATTTTTTTCAGACAAATTCTGTTTTATACTTTATTTTTTTTTAAAAGTGAATTTTTTTCAGATATTAAAAAAAAAAATAATGTATTAGTCTATTTGCTAGTATTAGTCTATTTTAAAGAAAGTAAACTAATTAGCCCATGAGAATGTGTATTGAATGTTTTAAAAATATACATATTCTTCTTTATTAACAAAAGATAAATATTATCAAGAATCATTAGTGTTATAAACTATAGACACTATAAATAACAGTCCCCCAAATATTTTAATGGATAACTAATTATATTTAACAAGCTTAAATCAAAGAAAATCAGAAATAAAATGCTAAACCATCCAAAGTTGTGACATTCTATAAAATATTAAATAAATATTTTAATTTTGTAACGTAATAGAACAAAAATAACAAAGTTATCTAAACACAGATAAGAAAAATTAGTGTTGATAATTATTCCGATGCTAAGAGCATTTTGCGCAGTCTAAATAATAATTTTTTGAAAAATATAAATTAAATACAAAATACTGATCAACATTGCAAATTACTTATATTTACCGAATTGCTTCCAAATGTAAAAACTTGTCCCTGTGAATTAAGTAAAACTGTATGACAACTACCAGCAGCAACCTGAATTATTGAGGTAGAAATGTAACAAGGAGGAAATTTCACCAGAGTAGGAGTTCCACTACAAAGATAAATCCAAATTAGAATTTATAACTACAAACATTACAAAAAAAATCTTTAGATATCATTGTGTAAAAATATTTTTAATCTTATTATTTGTTCACCTTCTTTCTTATAAAAATGTTTTGAAAAACATCCTGCTCATTATTATATATCCTTATAAGTAGCTTTTTATAATTTAAGGAATATATCAAATGTATATATGTTAAATGTTTGTTTTAGATTTTAAAAAACTAACACATAATTAATTAAAGAGACAAACAATAAAATCTCAAAGACACTATCAAAAATACATTAAATATTGTAATCATATAAGCAATCACACCAATCTGTTTTGGTTTAAATTTTCAATTCTAAAGTAAATAATTTAAGGATTTGCATATTTTCTTACTCTACAAAAATAAAAGAAAAAAATCAACTTTTAAATATTCAATTATATGTCAGACATATTTTATTTGTTTCCTCCTTTCTCAATATTGAAAGAAATTCAGTCAAAATGATTGGCAGGTTGGAAGGTAAAGCATAACAATGTTTTAGTGTTTTTTTTTTTTGGTTTTTTTTAATATTGTAAATTGGTATTTAATATTATAGAATTAATACTGTCTGGTTATGTACACTATTTTTAACCATGCGATTTTTAATCTAGTCTTTAAAATTAAATTTAATCTCAAAGGCATTCCAGAAATTTTATTTGTTTATTTATTTATTTATTTAAAGTATTTCTTAAGAAATATTGTTTTTAAAAACTTACCGAATAAGAAAATTTCCTAATCCAAGTTGCCCATGCTGATTATTTCCAAATGTATAAACATCACCATTTTGAATAAGGAGAACTGAAAAATAAATTAAAATATTCAGATTAGAATAAGTGGATTCAAATCTATCGATGTGTTTTCATATATAAAAGCTCATTCAAATTTTATGAGAGTTTCTAATAAATATTTTTTGCAAATCTGTAATTTGACAACATTTACAAACAAGAACATCTTACATTTCCAAAATGAACAAATAATTAGTTATAGGGAGAAAAAATTTAATGTAAATTTTATGTTAAATATCATATAAATACCATAATCAAATCCTCTTGTTTCAAAATTGCTCAATAAAAAAGGAAAATTGCAATGCATGGCAAATGAATCATTGGACATAAACTATAAAACATTAAATATATATGTATAAATAATTATTCAGTGCCAAATGATACCATATTTTCAAAAATTCTGAAATGTGAATTGAATTTAAGTTTGAGTGAATTTAAATAAACATCAATCAATACATGATTTATTTCTAGAACTTCAGATAAAAGTTGCTCAATTATTCTTGGTTATTATAGCAGAAAAACAAAACTACCAACAACAGATTAACAATTATTACAACGAAATGCAGAAATATTTATTACCATTGTGATGCAGCCCACAAGCTATCTGAATAACAGGTAATTCGGTAGGTAGAAGAATACGAGCAGGTGGCAAAGATGTTAACTTCGTAGTTTCTCTTTCTTGATCACTACCAACAACATCATCTGTAAATTTCAAAATCATATTTAGTTTAAGGAATATAATAATAATAATAATTTTAATTTCTCTTAACATAACAAATATTAATAATCCATATTAATATGCTCAAATGGCTTTAAAAGACAATTTTCAACAGGAAATGTCAAATGGTTTCAATAAGACGAGAGTATCACAAATTTTCTTATTCTATGTTGCTGTAGCAGAAATGAAATTATTAGCTAGCAGGTTATTATTAGGCCCTGAATAAAGATAATTCGAACTTAAATATTTTTTTCACAAATGATCACAACTTTTCTTGGTAATAAACACTGAATATACATTGAATGCAAACTATATGCTGAATGTGTACAGTTTCCATTTAAAGTTACCATTATCAAGTTTAATTTAATGATATTTATGCCTCATTTTTGCTGATGTGCCGAAAGTTGTTGGAGTTGTTGAACTTGAAAGTTCTTAATCTCTAAGTATTGTTACTGCTGAAAAAAAATATGGCATTCCACTTAGTGGCACTTAAAAAATATGAAAGTATCACTTAAATCTTGATAAAGTTTCATTTTCAGAACTGAAGAATTCCAGATTTGAGATCTTATTTCAATGAAGAATTATGATGGAAGTGAGTCTGGTGCACATTAAATACATAAGGGCCAAATGTTTTCCTACTGTGGTGTGAAAGCTTGGAGAGGAAAGCACCAGTTCAGACACCATCCTCATCATCTGACCACCTTTTAGAATAATAAGGGTCATCCCAAAATAGCTCTAGCATTGCTGAAATGGGATGTTATTATAGCTAAACTAAAACTCAATCTTAGAAATAATACATTCTTAATTTCATTAATCGATTCAATAAAAAAATCAGAAAATTTTTAAATAAGAAAAGCACCTACATGTGATTTGTATAATAATCTTTGCACTTTCAAATCAGTAATTCATTGCTGCATAAGAATTATGATGGTGTAGTGGAGGGAGCTTCAAATCTTTAGGATATTTGTCATCATAAGTTATAATTTTTTTTTACGTGACTATCTTTCTTAATCCATCTTTTTACGAATCATTTTGTGTGCGTGTGGAAATAATTAATTTAGGTTAACTGAAAGCTTTTTCAAATATTAGGATTCCAGACAAACTATAACATATAACTAATTTTGCAAATTATTTAATTTTTCAAAGTTTCAATTTCTTTAATGTGTGTTTCTGCTGTTCTTGCTCAGGTGACAAATGTGTAGCTAATTGATAAGAATATAAAGTTATGTTTAACTAACAATATATATTTATTTTTTTTAGATAATTTAGATTCTGAGTTGATGACAGGGGGAAAAAATGGCTTTGATATGTTTGTTTAAAATTTTATTTAAATTTTTAAATACAATTTTTTAATGTAAACTGTCTATCCAGATTTAAACAAAGTATATTGCTTCAATTTTCCTTGGAATTTGTTTTTGTGAATAATTTAGGAGGAAAACAGTGATTTCTTTTCAATAAAAAGTTAGTCTGACATTTTCTTACATTGATTTTCCCCTTTGAAAGAACACAAGATATTTTGGGGTGGACCTCATAATCTTAAACTGTGATCAGATGATGAGGAAAACACCTCACGCAGCATCCTCACCTCTCTTCAAATTTCTACACCAAACACCAACAGGAGTAATATTACCAAAGACTGAAAGCAAAACCTTAATATGAAATATTAAACAGAAAAAAAAATGCTTTCAATCTGCAACATAAATATTTTTTTCTCCTTTCATTTTTTTTTCTTTTAATATTTTTTTAAGCAAACTATTCAAATAAAAGCAGAGATATATTTTCAAAAAACTACAAAACTGCAAGATGTTTACAGCATACAAGCTGGACATTCTTGATTTTTCATACCCACATCTATCTAAAATGCATATGCCTGATTATATGAATT
>JAPMOR010041519.1:5305-32781 GCA_026543865.1 Argiope aurantia | reverse complement strand
TTCATACCCACATCTATCTAAAATGCATATGCCTGATTATATGAATTCATGCCCATGTATTGCATCAAGAAAAAATACATATCAAATGCATTACTATAATTTAATTAATAATTATTATTTATTTCTAATTTATTGCACATCCCACGGAAAGAAAATGAGTAATATATTAGAAAACAAACTACATTTCTCATATGAGTCTTCACTTGAGAAAATACTCTTCAATGTTCCAAAATTTTTCAAAAAATAATACTTTTTATTCTGTAATATATCTTAATAACTATCATAAATATTGCATAGAATGACAAAAGATAAAAACCATGTAAAACATTTTATTACATTTAATACTCCCCTGCTTTAGGTATGAGGTGAAATTTTATTAGGAATCAGAATGAATTTATAAAGATTCAATATTTGAAAATAATAATAATAAAGCATTTTTCAAAAACCTAATGAAATTTTTTAAAAATATATTTTAATATAATACATATTATATATAATATCATAATTTAAAATAATTGCAACAAACTGCCAATAAATCAAAAACGACTTCAACAAAATATTAAAAACCCGAACCAAATCAGAAATATAAAAATTAACCAGTTCAATTTCTGTAGAACTTATGAAATTTATTTACCTTATAATATTTCTATTTGGAATCATTTATATAAATTGACAGGATTCAAAATTTAATTTTGGCTATCCCTGTAATTTGAAATCTTGGATAAATTATAAAAGTGTCATCTAAATCAGTAATGACCCTCAAGCTTCCACAACACACATTCAGCATATGTAACCCACAAAGATTTAACATGCTTTTACAACTATAACAGCAGATCTTTAGTGAAATAAAGTTTAAAACAGTAGTTTTCTCATCAAGAAACCAAGACAATATAAAAGGACAATTTGATCCTATTAATGAATTAATTTAATAATTAATTTTGGTTTCTTTAATCTAAATGAATATCATACAATCCTTACAATATGTTACTGATTTGGCCCTCAGAATTCAATAGTTGGTAAATATTTTATATAAGATATTACATCTTCAGTAAAATATGTTATGAATGAAAAATTTCCATGATCAACTGAAGAAATAATTTGAAATATTTACCAACTATGGGTGGAGAACTTTTCTCGGGAACATCACTTCGAAGTTTATTCAGCCCAGCAATACCCGACTTCATAGCCTTTACAGACTGCAACATTTGCTTTCTACGTTGTCTCACTCTGTATTCTTCAATTCTCCGCCGAAGTCGATCCTCTAAACGCACACCAGCACGTCCTATTAATCATTTAATTAATGCCTCAAAAATAAAAACATGAAACTTTTATTGAACAAAACAACAAAAAATGAAAAAAGCCAAAATAAATTTGAAAAGCAAACATCCTCTATTAAAAAAACATAAGACCACTTTAAAAAAAATGCTATTTCGTAACAAAAAAAAAATTTTATCCCCAAAACTATTTCTAAAAAAAAAAAAAATGATAACATTTGTAACTAAAGCAAAACAATTATTAATTCTTTATTGCATTAAACTAATTTTTCTATTCAATTCTAAAAATATACATAAGTTTAAGAGTTCAACAAGAATGGGATGGTATACCTAAAATCTTGATTACCAAAACTGATTTGGACCTTGGACACTGGAGAATTTGTTTAGTAAAAATTAAATTTTAAACTTGATTTCTTTAATTACAAAAAGTTTTTCAAAACTACTTATTTTAAATTTTTAAAAAAAAATCTCTGGTACTACAATAGGTTTTACTATATATGAAATTCAATGATTTTCATCAATAAGCATTATAAAATTGAGATTATTACTTATCAAAATGCTTATATTACCTGTGTTTTTATTTGCAGCAAGCTTCAATATTTAAAGTTTTACTTCCTTTTTCACATTATTTTACAGATAATGAATTTTTTTTAATTCATAATTTATTGGCTTTGTATCAATACAATGGAAGAGATTTCAAAAAAATGTTAACAAAAATTTAGCATTATAATATCTACTTTTATATCAAAGATTTATAGGGGAAAATCAAATGTCATTAATTTATCCCTCTGATCAATTTGATTTCTCCTTTTACATCAATTCAAGAAAAAAAAATTCAATTAAAAAAAACTCAATTCAGGTAACTAGTCATAAAAGTTTTTTGAACATATGTAGGTACAAATGGCATGTCTCACAAGTGAAATAAGGATATCATATTAGATTTAGTTTTCTCATTTCTTGAACAAATTTATTTACAAATGTAAAACTTTTATAAAAATTATTTGTTTTTTTAATAAATCAGGATTATGTGGTAAAAATGATGAAAACTAAAAAAGTAATCATCATTATTTGTCAAAGGGAAATGATAATATGGGGAGGGGGAGTCAGATATCAAACTCACTTCAGTAATATATCATGATTTAGGCTTGCTATCAGAAGCACAATGAGCAAACCATAAATTTAATTACATTTAATCTGCAACATTAGGCATACGAATTTAGTTTTCTCATATTTTCAAACTTCTTGAACTAAATAATAAACTCTGAGAATTCATTTTTAAATTGATTCCTAACTTTCGGCTAGAAAAAATGTAGACTGAATGGAATATTTCTAAAGTGAATCTTCAATTTATTACATCCCTTTTTTTAAAAAAAGAACACATGAAAAGTAGAAAATTATGTTACATAAAATCAGTTAGAATGAAAACAAATAATTATACTCACCGCATCTCACATCAAATACAATAATATCAGCTTGCTTATTGTCCACTAAGCCTCCAGCAACCAACTGCCCCCAAGCAGCAGCCACATCAACATCTTGATCATTCTCACGAGCACAGGCTCTGCAGCAGCCGCATTCTATGCAACCAGAATCTCCAGCACCACAACCACAAGGTCTAAAAAATTATTATAAAAAAGAGTAGATTATTAATCAGTAAGAGTGGTCACCCTACAATTTTCTCATATACTCTATAATAAAAGCATTATCCCCCACTTCTGAAAAAAATTATGGGTCTTATGGAATGTAGGCATGGCACTGGTATACAATAGTTACAAAATAAATTTAGCATTTTTACTAAATCTATAATGTGATAACTGGCAAATATTTTGGCACTTAATCTCTGGCAAGCTGATAATAGTATCCGAAAATTGAATTTGTGTTTTAGAAGCATCTTTTCCCAACCAACAGAAATCAAAGTTTGATACACAATTACAGTTGTTAATTCTTCAGAAAAATCGCATACCAAATTTGATATACTTAAATGTTTGCATCTTTAATTATCACAGTTCTTTGTTTCTGAAAACACAGACTGAGAAAATTCAACCCCTAGTTGGATTTGATTTAAAATTTGATAGGTGTCTACTTTACAAATGTCAAATCAGTGTACTGAATTTAATCTATATAGCTATCTTCATTTTGTAGTACAGCCATACAAACAAATTCCTCTGACTAGATTTTGATGGAAATCAAAAATTTGATGAATGTAAACTATATACCAGATTTCACCTGTCTAACTCAAAGCATTTTTGAGTTATCTTTGTCACAGAAAGACGCACAGTCAGACATTTTTTAAAATTATGTTTTTTGAACTCAAGGTTCAAACCACGGGAGATTTGTCAAAACTTTGAGTTTGAATTTTTTAACAATACTTTCTATAAACTTTGCATGTAAAAAAGTAAAAATGAAAAGGAGATTATTAAAGAAAGACAAAAGTCAGCAAATAAACATTTCAACTTGTCACATAGAAATAACAGAGGTTTTTCGTTTGTTTTGTTTTGATCATAGCAAACTACAGCAATATTTAACTTGTGGGAACCACTGCCTCTTCTCATACAATCTAAAATTATACTGGTCCCTATCAACTATTTATACATTAATTTCATTTCTAACAATCAAATAATTGCTTTGTGTGTGGGGGAGGGGGGGAGTTTAATCATTTTTAATTTGTCCTCATTCAAGAGAAACATAAATCACTTCAAGCATTAACACACAGGTAAAATCAAAATATAGTATACAAGTAGTTTCATGGATTCTCAATTATATCTTAAATATCTAAAATCTGATAGAATAATAAAAATGTCAAATTAATAAAACTTTGAAAAATGATTTTTTTTTTTTTGGTCATAAGTTAAGTCAATGAATGATTAAAATAAATGTGCAGACTCAGTTGTAGCAAAAGCATGAAAACTTTAAGAAAATGTAATCAAGCGGTACTTTATAAATCAATTATGTACTGCATTCAATACTTACAAACCAGGATTTCTGTCTGGTCTACCACTAGCAATACAACTAGCTCCATAACCAGTACATTCACCACATACTGTACAAACCATACAATGGTCATGATTCCACTGATGCCTGCCAGCAGGACATATAATGTCAGGTTCTTCAGATTCTACATCTTCATCTTCACCATCTTCTTCATTTGCTGTTGCCATAGCAATAGGTAAAGGTGCTGAAATAAACAAGATAAAATTAAAATTTTGAATTGATTGTGATTTTATTACAAAAAAATTAAATTGCAGTCATTCATTGTAATATAAATAAATAAAATAGCAAAATAATGCAACAGACTTGTAAGACATCTTCATTAAATACAAATAGTAATGTCACTACTTAAAAATTCATAAATTGATTTCTATAAAATAATCTTGAATCAGAATGCATTGTACTTTCATACTGATAACTTAATACTAAGCATTTCACCGATACATTGGAACTCCTATTGGAAATCAATCATTTAACTGCTAGTAGCTTTAGTGTTAATAAGACTACTTTAGAAAAAATATCATTCTTTTAAAAAATGGTAACACATTTTTTTTTATGGTAACACAGATTATTTTTTTTTCTAAGTTCTGTAATTCTGTTTTCAATAAAAGAAAATATCCTATATTATGACAATCTAATTCTGCAAGTAAGAAAATGGAAATTCGAAAACATTTTAAATTCTCGTTAAAAGAATAGAAGTATAATTGTAAAAAACTAAGATACTAAAAAAATATTATGATTACCTTCTACTACACTATGTTTACCTTCTCTATTAGGTCCGTGAATGAATTCTCTGCCACACTGTCCTTTATGATTTATACCAAAGGTATAAACATGGCCTTTATTTGTCAATGCAAGCACATGTGCTTTTCCTAAGGCAACTTGCGTAACAGGTTCTTTTATATCAGACACAATTCCTGAAAACAGTTGATATAACATAAATTGAGGTTACTATAAGCGGTATTAAAATTTTTCAAAAAATCTAATGAATTCATTCATTACATCACAGAGCATAAAATCTTAAAAATACATTTGATCACATAGGCTTCAATTTTAAAAATTAATAATTTAAAATTTCTTGGACTATATATTGTTTTAATGGACAAATCTAGAAAATATTTCATTATTTTAAAAATGAAAAATATTTTTAACAATTTATATTCACTAAATAAATTTAAAATACTACAAATAAATAAATAAAAAAGATGAAAAATAAATATGACATAATAAATTTTATTGAGCTAAATCCTATAATACAGATTTTTTGTAACTTTTGTACATATATCACTAATAGAGCATTATATTATTTTTGGTGATACAATTTTTGCTTAAAAGATTTTAATGAAAGTTTAAAATGAATGCAAAGACATCTTTTTAGCATTTTTATTTTTCATAAAAAAAAGTACTATGATCGTCAAAAAAATTTGAACTTGTGATTTTGATAAATTTCTAAGTTTAGTTTGAAAAACATATTTTTGGCACTGTGCCTGTCTTTATTGGAGATTAAGCAAGGAAGTTTTAGGCAAACCATCCTCACTGATTTTAATTCTTATTGTTCAGGTAGAAAAGTATTCTTTAACTTATGCAATTTATGTTATTTCCATTAAAATGATAAAATATTTAATGCTTTTCATTGCAATGCCTTAATATTTGTTATGAATTATTACTCACTGTTATTACTATTCACTATAATACATATTATACTCACAAACTTTATAATTTATTAAAATATAAATGCTTCTATTAAAATAAAAAAGTTCCAGTTACCATTATAACTGAATTATAAAAATTTAAAACGTTTTATTATTTTAATGTAGACACCGCATTTAGGTTTCATTGATTTTTTTAATCAAAAAATACTTTTTATGATAGTATATATATTATTTTTATTTGATAAGATTTAAAATAAATAAATGTTGGCTAAAATTTATAAAATCTAAGAATTTTATTAAATGCATCAAATTAAGTAAGTTATCAACAATACTAAGATGTAAGTATTCAGTAAATAATCATTCAATATTTGAATTATAATACATCATTTTTTTTTGTAAAAATTTTATTTGGTTTTGAATGTAATTTAAAATTAGCATGCTTGACAGGATTTTTCAATTCAGAGAAACAGGAATATATGCAAATTTTAAAGCATACTTATATTCTCCGTCTCATTGAAAAAAATAAAAAAACTGAAAATTTTTGTTGCCAACTGGTACACTGCCTCACGGGTGTAAAAGTTTGCCCAATTTTTTAAACACTTATTTGAAAACATTTAAGACTGTGCATAGGTTTATAAATAAAGAATGTCAAAAAGCCAAAAATAAATACATAGCATCCATTCAGTAATTCATTAGCATGTATGAAAAAGAAAGTTTTAGCAAGTAAATGAAAGATTTTTTTCTTGTTTATGTAATCCTGTTTATTTTAAGAATGAAGAGATAACATAAAAATAATTTTAAAATGATTTGACCAATTTTTTAAGGGAAAAACAAGATAAAATTAAATTTTAAATACATTTGAGAAAATTATACCTGTATTATGGTCTGCATGAGCTGTATCTTTACCAAATAAGAATAGTTCTCCTGATTGAGAAACTAAAGCACTTGTCCCATTATTACATGCAGATGTAGCAATATGGTGACCTTCTAATTTAATCATCTTTTTTGGTTTTGTAGGTTTAGGCTGTCTTCTTCCCTTACCTATATTTGATAAATTAAAAGAACACTGTATTCATTATTGATATACAAGTAAATAACAGCAAACAAATGCACTTAAAAGACAAAATATAAAGATATATACTTGTAAGTAATTTTTATATAAAAGTTATATAAAAATATATAACTTAAATCAAATGCAATTGATTTACTGATCATTTAACTAAAAGCAGACTTCAGTAGTAAAAAACAATTTTGAAGTAATATATTATATATATAATTATTCTTCAGAAAAATAAATTGGTTAAAGCTCTTACAGTAAGCTAGTATGAGAAATCTGACAAACGTTACATTGACTGAACAACTATTCTTTATGTGGTAAACAGGAAGGAAAAAGTATATTATGACAGATTTGTTTCACATGCATACATTTCTCAAGCAGTATATATTATATATAAGTAGGTTATAGTACATTTTCTGCCCCTATGCAATAAAGAGTAATATTGCTTATTAAGATTAACTTCCTATTACGTTATCCTATCAGCACCCCATTATTCAAATATTATTTGATCAAATGGTGAGAACAACATCTTAGCCAGGTTACTCTTTCCCAATTTCTCATACAAAGCTACAGGATGGTGACTGACCTCAGTAAATTTAAAATGTACCATGCAAGCATACATTGCATACCATTATCAGAATTACCAGAATCGAGCCCCACTAACCTTGAAACTGAAGTTTTAATAGAATTATGTTGCAATAAAATAAGGTTAAATTAATAATGTGTATTGTTGATCATATTTGTTGTTATCCCCTTCCAGCTCTGTTTACAACATGAAACAGAAAAGATATAAAAATTAATATATGACTATAAACACATAGACATACATTAAGAAATTTCAACATTGCAACAGAATGTACCAAAGTAACTTGAAATATTTCAGCAAATAATTTTTTTTAACAAATATGTAATATATAAATTCGAAAAAAAAATCACATTGAAATATAATTCTTACTTTGATCTCCATCTTCACCCCGGCGTGCTGTGCCAGCAAAAAATACACTGCCATCTTCTGCAACAAGAAGTGCATGAAGGCCATCATGACCCACAGAATACTGAAGAATTTTAGGCGATTTGGTTATAGGCAATTCTGTCCATTTTCCCATAGCAGGTCCACCTTGTTTTATACCCATACTTTGAGCTTTCCCGGAATATAGAATCTTAAAATATAATTATGAAATAAAAATTTATATAAAATTTTGAGAGTAACATCTTTATGAACATAAACAATTTCTTATATAGAAATAATAAAGACATGATATTTAATTAGTTATAATTATTATTTAATTATAACTATTAATAAATGATTAATAAGATCATTAATTTGATTTTAATAGGGAATTTATAAATCATTTATAAAATTATTATATACTATAATGAATGATTCATAAAACAAATGCATGCAATTACCTTTCCAGCAACAGTTTTAAGAAGAGCAAAATCTTTTCCACAAGCAATGCTAACTGGTTCATCTTCAGATGGCAAATCTAAATTAAATTAAACAAATAAATAAATAAAATAAATGGGAAAACTAAATTTTCTTAATTAACAATTTTTCAAAAAATGAATGAAATCTATTTTGAAGGGTTTTTTTTTTTTTTTTTTTTTCCAAAGTACATATCAAACAAATAATGCCTAAAGAAAAAATATAAATTGGAAAAATACACATTAAAGAGAAAATATCTTATTGATGCTTACATAAAAATTTATTAAAATTATCAAATCAATAACTTCCCATATAAAGAAACATTTCAACACTAAAAAAAAAAAAACTGGACTCAATGAATGAATACTGCCACTTATTATATTTTAAAGTTGATTTTTTATGATTGAACTAACATTGTTAAAGATTATTCAGAGTTGATGGGATAGCTTAGGATGCTAATGCAAAATCAGTAAGAATGTTCAAAGGGTAAAGTATCAATGAATGATAAATAAGATGCAATGTTATATTAAGTGATAATTTAAAAAATTGCACTACATTTCCAGATTTCTTTTATTATATTTTTTTTAATTTTTCAAATTTTTTTGTATAATTTTTTTACTAATTATTAATCAAATTAAATGGCTGAATACCTTTTATTTAAATCAATCTACTAGCAACATAATTTTAAAGAGAAAAGAAGTCTTACTTAAGGTGTGATATGTAGCTTCATCTTCAAAAATACCACTTCCAAACACATCCAAGCATTTTCTGGCTAGTTTCAATGTTAATTCATTAACACACATCATAGGAGAAGGTCCAGGCTTAAACATTTTGATGATAAAATTATCCTACAGAAGAAAACATAGCAACAATAATTAAACTTATGCACAATCAAACTGAATTATTAAAGTCCATATATTTTTTGTTATGCATACCTCTTTGGTAGAAAGAATAAGCCCCAAATGATCACCATCAGTAAAAAATGCACAGGGTCCCCATTCAGAAACTATAAAAAAAGTTTTTAATTTACTGAGTTTATAAAATGTCAGCATAACTGTTAAAAAATAAACAAATTACTTCCTTTTGTGCTGATAAAAAATCAATACATTAAACATTTTCTTAAAACAAAATATATTAACTGTTATTATTCCTATTATTAAATAATAAATAATGATTGCACATGCACATGTCTACAATAATGAAGAACGCAAGTCCTTTATTTGTCTAATCGAGTCCTTTATTTGTCTAATCGAGCACTACAAAACAGACAATTTGATTTAGAATAATGAAATTTGGCACAAATATACTTTTGAGGATCAAAATGTGCATCTCAAAGTAATTTTTTTAATTAACCTAAATTAGCATTTTATTGATTAAAGATTCATTAAAGTAAGTTTTTTATACTTTTTCACAATCATTTTTGTTTCAAAAAAATTTTTACACTGTTTTAAAATTTTAAAATATTTTTTAATAATAACAGTATATCAAAAAAAATTCTTATAATTTGATAACTTTTTAAAGTTATTTCTTATATAATGTTTGGCAATTTTTTAGTGGGACAGTGAAATCAAATTGGTTTCATTGTTTTAAAAAATAATCACCCCCCCCCATTATTGATTTCTTAGGAAGGAAGGTTCTACTTAGGCAGCTCATATGAGGATAAAGAAAGTTAAATTAGGGTACAGCAAAAGACAATATGCGGTTAGATAAACTGGACAGTTACATTTTTAATCAACCTTTTCTATCACAGGATTTGATTCCTTTAGAGTTTCATATACATGCTCAACAAAACAGGTGAAAGACTATTAAAATAATAAAGCTTTAATATTGATCACAGTGGGTTCTTAAAATTAATTTGTTGAGGGCCTCAAATTTTCATAAGAATTCATTGAAATTGATATTATCAATATTTCTCACAAAACAAATGGTCAACAAACATAAATAATCTCTACTAATAATAAAGATGAATGTAATATGTGTTGGCATTCTAGTCAGACCATTTGATTTACAGCTGCCAATTTTGACATTATATACCTTGCAGGAAGAGAATTTGCACATTGAAGAGATATTTTTTAAATTTTAATAAACTAAAAATAAAACTGAATTATGACATTTTTCAATGATTAACTTTTTAAAATATTATTCTGAAAAAATGAATCAAACACAGTTTCAAAATTTCAAAAAATGTCTTTTTAATGATATCAATATAATAGTCAGGTAATATTTTCCTAATAGTAGGTAATTTCATATACATACATTGTTGTCCTGAAATTCAAAAATTCAAACCACTTTCATTATTACATCAAAAATTTAAATGTGTGATTATTATTGAAAACTAGAGAGAAAGGAGTTTGTTTAATATCTACAAAGCAAATAAAAAAAAAGTGAAGTTGCAGTACTGCAAAATTTAGAGGATTATGTTTTAGTACTGGACATTAAAAATTTTGATACAGCTCTCCGCTGAACTGTTATCCATCAGAAAGGTTCATGTACACAACAAAAGAACTTAAGTAAGACAATTAAAACAATATGATTTTAATGTCAGACATTTTGGAAGAATTATGAATATGATGTTATATTTAAACGATTTATCTGAAATCAAACAGAAACAATATTCCTGGCAAATCAGTTGGTCACCTTAGGCAAATAGTATAAAATAAACTAACAACTGCAAAGAAGAGCCATTCTTTAAAGGCATGATTGCAATTTAATAAAATCAAAGCTTTGATTTTAATATCTGTTTTATTATACATCTCAGTAAAAGAGTATTGTTTATTTTATAATAAAATTTTTCAACAGAATTATGAAATTTTGCTAAATATAATATTTACTAAAACTATTCTAGTATCTAGACTAATTTAATATAACAATTGTAAGCAAAAAGGTAAATAGATCAATAATGATAATTTAATAAAAACAAGATACATGTGCAACAATAAAATATGTGTAGATATATATATACCATCAACTTTCACACGCTCCTTTTCCTTCAATGTTTCAACATCAATTTTGACAAGTTCATTACAAGATCCAGCTTGAGGTTGAAAATATACATAGCCCTAGAAAATATATTGTTTTGGATTTAGAAATTTGAAGCATCAGAGAATAAAATTTCTCTAAAAGTTATGCAATTATTATTTAAATCAAAGAAAATGAGGGAAAACTTACTTTGCAATATCCTAACCAGCCTTTCTCTTCCACTTTTATGCCACCACGACTCATGATTATTTGACCCTTTAAAAAATGATGTTTGTAAATTGATGGTATATATAATTACACATAGAGAATGAGAGCAATGCTTAAAAGATGAAATAATTTCAATATTTTTTATAAGAAGCACTTCTAAATCTATACAAAGAGACATATTTCTAGAGACTAAATTCTGCAAACAAAATACTGATAATATATACTTCTGGAATAAACAATGTGAAAACAAAAATTCTTAAATATGTGTCAACAAGACATTAAATAAATCAATTGCTGTAATGTGTTTCATATACAAATTACATTAAAGTAAATATGTTATGATTCACAATGTCAGATTTTTTTTTTCACTCATTACCTTTATAGTTCCACCAAATCCAGATCCTACTTTATAAATGGATCCACCAGACAAGATATAAAGATATTTTCCATCACTGGTAATAGGAGATCCTTGCCTATATTTGGCTGTAAATAAAAGTCAATGTAAAAAGTTTTAGTACCTGTGTAAAATTCTACATAAATATTATATAGAATGTATGGGAAATAATGAATACAAAAGAAAATAATTTACTTTTAGGAATCTGTACTGAAAAGGAACTACATAAAGCACTGCTAGGAAATCCACGAGTCAGCCAATCTGGTCCAATTGTTTTACCTAACAGAACAGCATGAACACTTCGTTGTAACGAGGCCATAATACCAGGTGTCTAAGTTTAAAAGAAAAGAAAGGGAAAAAAAAATGTAAATAAATAGTTTTTTAATAGTTGATCATATATAATAAATTGATATACAATATATAATTTCATTTCCCTACAATAATTGAAATTTTAAATTAGCATGTGCTACTAAAATACATCCCTGTTTATCATACATAGATAATAACATGTTTTTTTGACTTGAAATCCTTTATTCTGAAAGAAACTGATTCTGAAAGAAACTGATAAATTTTATCATAAATATAAAAATCTAAAAGAAAGAGAAAAATATTGTTGATTCTACAAATTTGGAGAAAAAAAGTAGCTTTTAAATGGCATAAAGAAAATGTTTGTTTTTATCCCAAATATACGGGGGGGGGGGGGACTGTCTTAAAGCACAATATAATGATTTAATTATCTCATTTAACAGTTTGATGAAAAACACACTAAATCAACATGTGACGAGCATTTGCATCTGAATAAAAATGCTGTTAAGTGAAATTTTGAAATTTATCACAACTTATTTGAGAGAATATTTGCAATATTCCCAAATAGCTAAAAACACATTCTGCTTCATCTTTTATATATATTGATACAAAATTGTCCTAATATCTTTATAATTTTCATAATGCATATTAGAATATCTGATAATATTAATGGCCCACACAATAAATAGCAAAAAAAAATTTAAATATCATCATCTGAAGTAGTTTGTGATAAATCATCAGCAATTGAAATGCATTATGCATAAAGTAATCATTTTGGTCGAATATCAACAAGAACTTTTATCAGATCAGTCTCGTGCTAGCACATATATGCAAATGATTTCTGTTTCATTTCTGAGTAGAATATTTATTATACAAAAACATAATTGTTCATTAACAAAACTGTAGAGCATTTTAAGAAAATTGAACAATTTCTGCAACATTTTTGAGAAAAATATTTATTATAACAAAAACGTTATTGTCATCAACAAAATTGTCAAACAGCATTTTAAGAAAAGCTAATTACTATATTTTGCATTAAATGATAATCATTTATAAACAAAGGAGGCCATATTCAACCGCCATTTTAAAGATGAGTACAAGTAACATGGGATAACTATTATACTTATTTAAAAGATGAAGTTTCAGTTCTAATTTTTATTACTGCATGTAACTCCACAATGGAATGTGGCTTATTAAAGAAACAGTAACATTATTTTAATTGCTCATGTCATCAGTAAATTAATCAACTTTTTGTCCTAAAAAAGAAGACATTAAAGGAGTGCACAGAATAAGCAGAATTAATACATAATTCAAAAGGTATTTGTACTACATAAAGTGCAAATATATATATATATTATTTTTTAAATGGCTGATATTTAGATAACTTACATATGCCTTTATAATATATACTGATTTTGTTGTGAAAAAAGTAATATTTTTCTACAAAAAAAAAGAAATCACTTCTAAACAGACAAGCATAGAATATCAAAACTCCAATATTCATCAAAATAAAGTAAATAGTATACTTACAGGGATCTCTTCTGAAGCCAAGCTCTGTGAACTCATGAGCATTGCAGCAGCTGCAGACAAAAGCTTGCCTGTGTCCCCCCGTGCAACCACAAGGCTTAACAGGCAGGCACAAGCATATGAAGTGAGATTTAAAGAAAAACTGCTCTGTGCTTGATCCATCAAAGATGAAGAGGATGATATCTCCAATAATAAATCAAACAGTGAATCTATCAAAAGAACATTTACATATTTTTGGATTAACATTTTAATGTCTCAGACTTATATGGAACATAAATTAAATAATGTTTGATCTTAATTAACCCTAATATCTGTTTCTGAATAGTTTAATAAAACAAAAAGATAAGTAAGAACATCAATGTGTAAGATAATTATTTAAACTTGATCTCCTTTTCCAAATGATAAAGTCATCCAAATAAATAATATTTTCTTTCATAATTTTGGAGATTGAAAATAAGGGTAATTTAGAAAACAAAAAAATGATAAATTATGTAATTAAATATTTCACAACTCTTCTTTTTTATTATAAGAAAAATAAAATTTCTAATACAGTCCTAAATTTGATTATAAGCCATACAATGAAAAAGGTTTAACAATTTATCATTTTAACATAATTTCAAGAGTTTTCATAGCAATAATGGCAAAATAAATAAATTCAAGAATTAATAAATATATATATATATATATATATACATATATTTATTAATTCTTGAATTAATAAATATATATGTATGTATATAATATATGTATATATATATATATACATATTCAGATTTTTTTTGAATATTTTTTTTTTTTTTTTTTTTTTTTAGAATTTCTTATAATGTGTTAGAATTTTTAAAATAAAGTTTACATAAATTAATGCAATTAACAATTTAAAAAAATGAGAAGAAAATTATTACCAATAACTTCCGATGGCTCCCCTTTAAGACCTTCAGGTTGTTGACCTTGAAGCATATCTAAAAGTGCTTCCAAAGCCTTTCGACAAAAATGTGGATGGTTTTTCTGACTTTCTTTTATTAATTGAAACACACTGCAAAGACCAATCCCAACAATCTGAAAAAAATAAACATGCTGTAGCAACAATTAGAACTTAAAACAATTCTATAACACAAATGTATCATTATTCAATGAAAAGAACAAATTAGAAAATAAGCTTTTTGTCATTAATACTGACTATATAGAGTCTGTATCTAGTCTAGACAGGAACTAAATATAATTAGCTTTAGGAAATATTCAGATCATTTTTATTATCATTTGTCCTTCAAACAGAAAGCAATGCCTGAAGTCTAATCATATAAATTAAGTAAACTGAGTAATGTTTAAGTATTTAAAAAATTTAAGAAACAGATCAAATACTTTTTTAAATTATTTAATTATTGACAGATTTTCCACAGACACATATAGCAACAATATCAACTATTGACACAGCATGTTTCAAAAATAAGTGCCAATAAAAACTCGTAATTCAAATTATTATTGAAACAACTTCTTTTTATTTACACAATTTATTAAAAATTTTATACTTAAATATTTCACATCAAGAAATATGTAATCAATGTTACAAGAAAAATATAAAGTGATATAACCTTTAACCTTAAAGTAGCTTTGAACTAGCAAAAGTGAAAAGTCAAGTATTTGTAGAAAATATACAGATTTGATTCAGGAATATGATAATTTTTGGTTAGACACTAGAGTCAAACATATAACTATAACAGCACAGATTAAAAATGCAACCATTACGTAGTTAAATACAGCCAAGTAATTATGTAAGAAATATTTTTGTATCATGGATTCTATATTTTATTTAGATATATTGTATATTTATTTTGATATTATGCCCATGTTTCTTTTTTTATATATACATAATGAATTTTTAAAATATTGATTTGAGTCTTTTACTTCTGAAAACAAAAATAATTAACATTGAAAAGATTAAATTAAATTTCAAATAATTAAATTGAAAAGAAATGATTTTACACATAAACAATTTCAATGTATGGTTTTTCAAAAATAAAAATGTATTTTTGAAAAAGTAAATTCCAAATTATGCTTAATTTTTTCTCTAATTAATTACTTACTCCTAAAAATAAATCAGTACAAAAAGAATAAGAACTCAAGTAAAAAAAATGCATAAGCCATGTAAAATGTCACAAAAAACAATATCAATAGCAAACAATCCAACCTTTGGCACTCTTGAGCCTTCATTGAAGTGGTCATCCTCATCCTCTGATTCTGAATCTGTTGCAGATGCTGTTATACTCTTTAGATACAACCGAGTAGCTTCACAAGTTTGTTTTTCAAGAACACAAAGACGGACAATAGCAAAAACAACAAACGAAGAAGGATTGCTACGGACTGCTAAGAAGGGTGGTTGATGAACAGGAAACTCTGCAGGATCTCTCTAAGAAAAATACCAAATGAGAAAATACTTCCATGATTTTGATATAATATTCAAATAAGCATGCTTAAAATATCTAAATTATCTACTTTAAAATAACCATGGTTCAAGTTGTTATAAGAAAGTAAATTATAAGCATTTATAATTAGAATTTCACATAGAAATGTAAACAAAATGTTGATAATAACAATAAATGGAAATATTTCTAAAAACATATCAAAATAACACCAGTGTTATATAATTTATATGTTAGATGATAGTTTTCCATTTAATAATTAAACATTCACTTTGAATTCCTTTAGTTCATAATTCTGCAGAAGTTATATGAATCAGAAAAGTTCAAAAGATTGTTACATAATGGCACATAGAAAATTGGATAAAGGACATAAAAGACCACAGGGTACCATGGGAATAAAACATAAATGCAATTAGTCTACTTTTTGAAGTCACATATGACGTTTAGAAAAAAAGATAATATTATAACCCAGGATTATCTATTATTGCTAATCTGCTGAAGGCGCAGAGTAGGAAAAAAAAAAAAAACATAGTTCATGCTAATGTTACCGAAATAAAATTATATATATTAAAAATCAACTTACTGTTTTAACATAATTCAGGTAAGTTTTATCAATACTTCATTTATATTTAAAATTGGGAAAAAGGCATTTTTTAAACTGATGTGAAAGCAAATAACTTACTTTGCAAAAACTATATACACAGCTTTAAAATTATTTCTGATAATACAAAAGAAATTACAAAGCAAATTTTTTTAAAAAAATATTTTTAGAAATATGGAACAAATTAAAATATTTAAAAAATTCTAATATTTTAATGAAATTCATTGTTAAAGAGAATAATATGTTCTGGTTTAAAACAATGATATGCAATATAAAACAATCATGTAATAATATAATGCAAGAAAATGACAAAATCAAATATGAATATTTAATAAAAATCTTATTAACCTCTACAAACATAAGAAATAAAATTTTGAAAACAGTTATTGATCTTATAAGGAATTATTAAAAATACAAATAGAAAGAATAATACCTCCATTGTATCTGAAAATATCTATACTACTAAAGTTTAGCAATACAAAAAAAAAAAAAAAATCTTTAACTTATTGAAAAATTTCATAACTATGTTGAATTGCATAAAAATGTAAGATATAATCTGATTTACAACACATTTTGCATCATAACAAATTAATCCAAATACAATATATTACAGATTTATGAACAACTTCCTTAATTACATATCTAATGACATCCATCAGAAGAACAAGTGTAAGGTAATAAAGAAAAATAAATGTGTTAAATAAACTGCAAGAGGAAAAAAATGAACTTACTTTTGATCTGTGTTTGTCTTTAACTTTTGATTTAGATTTTTTCTTTGTCTTCTTTGGTTCAATTCTTTTTCTAAATGAAAAAAATGAATTTAGTTCAACAAACCAGTCAACTTCAGACATTTTACAAACACTTCATGTTTACAGTCCAAAAGGTGATGAATAAATACGCTAATTATGACACTCAACATAAAGCAGCCAAACAGCACATGAATATGTAAAGGCTTCCAACAGAGTGAATCTGGTAAGTTCAGTTTCAGGATTCTATCTAAATTATTCATTAAACAACTTGGTGAAAATGTATTTTAATAAGAATCTCATGAAAATTTTCTTTTAATAAAATGGGAGGGAGGACTAGATATATTAAAAAAAAATTTATCCCTCTTAAAATGTTCTTTAACAGAAATTCCACATAAAAAATTAATGAAAAAAATGTTCACACATTTTAGAATATACTTTAATAAAAATCATGCAAAAAAATTAAAAAAATTTAGAACAAATATTTTTTATTTAGCTTTATAAATACAGGAAATAGTAAATACAAATATCATAACTAATCTAAACTATAAGCAGAAGAAGAAGAAGAAATTCTTGATAGATTCTGGAATTTGGATTATCTACCCTTTTCTTCTTATTTCCTAAATTATCATAATACATTAATACAACATAAGTTTAGAATTGATCAAATATTTTCCAATTCAAAATAATAATACAAATTCAGGAGAAGATATATAACTTATATTTGCTGATTCTCAAAAGAACAGCAAGAGAAATATATCTAAAAATTCTAATGAAATTCAATTATATTGTGAGGAGCTTTTAAATATGATGCAACTTAAAAATTATAATATAGTAGTTAAAAATTAATTATCCTTATTGCCCTGATATAAAAAAATATGAAGGAAAATGGGTACATATAAAAAATAAAATAAGAACCTTAACATTTATTTCAACAGAACTAATTAGACAGAAAATAAACAATCATAATTATCATGTATATTGTTGAGCTAATGAATACAATTATTAAGATCAAACTCTCCTTTACATTATTAATAGTGTTCTACATACAAGTGCCATTATAAAAGTAAAAAAAATTTAAATTTCTTGAAATAATTGTTTACAAGAACAGTAAAATTTCAACAAATAAAAATAAATGCAACTTAAATTTAAATTCATTGTCCCATGTAACTAAAGGCTTCTTTTTAATCATAATTTCAAGCTGTTTTAAAAATAGTGAATTTTCAAAGTACAATGTAAATAACTTTATTTATGGGAATTAAACTTCTACTTGGTTGCCTAATAAATAAATTTTTCTCAGCAAAAAAAGTAGATCTTTAATGCAGTAATGATTATCCATAAATGAATTTTTAAATATGAACTATCATATGCAAGTACCTGAATTTAACTTGCTTCATGGGCCATATTTAATCTTTCATTTATGAATCAAAAAGAAAATTATTAATCCATACTATTCAATTTTACTAATGATATTTGTGTATTCTCTAAGTGAATTACAATTAATGCCGTTTACAATAATGAAAGTGATATTTGCAGCTTACATACAGCTATTTCATTAGATTACATTTTCTGCTTCATATATATTCTGGTTTCTGATAAATTATTATAATTAAAAATGCATGCCAGTACAAATTTTTCTAAAGACATAAATATATTTCTATATTGTATAGTATAAAATTTTAAAACTTCATTAGTACAGAGAAACTGGAAACTTAAAAAGCATTAAAACTCACTTCTGATCTGAAAATTGGCGGAACATCTCATGAAATTCAGCCCTAAGTACATCTTCACAAATATCTCCAGCCTTGCAATGAGGTCCACATCGAATATTTCCTGAGTTTGATGGTAAATTGTTTTTTACTGGAACACATGGGATGTCAGATATATGTTGAACATAGATGGCCGCCATGCTGTTTCAGTCCGTGTGATAAAAGGCCGGTAATAAATTTTCTAATATTTACATGGAATAATATAAATTTCCGCAGAAATTCATAAATAGGAAAAAGTGTTACAAGTATGTGTGTTTGAATGCATGTTATACACGTAATCAAATTTGCAAACATGCATTTCTAACTTGGAATTTTATCAAAACAAACCCGAGACAAACAGTCTAGGTTTTTTTATGATGCCATACTGAAACTTCAAGAACCAAAAATTTAATTTTACAAAAAAATATTTAAAATAATTAAAGATTTGATTAAACATTATTCGTTGAATTATGGATAACAAAGTTCTCTAGGAATTGCAGCAAAAAGAACAAGTTATCATATAAAATTGAAAGGGATCCAAATAATTTAGTGACTCAAGCAATGGTTTTCACACTGCAAGGAAAAGATGGCAAACCACTCGGGACCCAGCAGCTAAAAAAGAATACAATAAACTAAACAGAATAGCAGACAAAACCAAAAAATAGGCAATCCAAGACGACTGGAATAAAAAACTAACAACACTTCAACCAACCGATAACACACTATGGAGCACAGCAAAGTACATGAGAACACTAAACACTAAATATCAGCCCTTAATAGCCCTGCCGGTAAAGCTATTTCCAACGCAGACAAGGCAGAAACTTTAGCACAAAGCTTGGAGCAACAATTTACACTAAACGACATGCACAACACAAACACAGAAAACGTAGTCGAAACAACACTCCAAAAATTCTTCTCAATCAATAACACAACAGAATTAGAACCCCCCAACATAATAGATTATATAAATTACATTAAAAAAGTTAACACCAAAAAAGCACCAGGCATTGATGGCATCTCCAATTTAAAAATTAAAAACCTACCCCTAGTTACAATAATTAAATTTTACCACATAATGACCTTAATCTTTAAATTCAAATACTTCCCCACAGCATGGAAAACAGCAGTTGTGATCCCCATTCTCAAACCTGGTAAAGATCCTACTATCCCCTCCAATTATAGGCCAATTTCTCTCCTTCCAAACTTTAGTAAAATTACTGAGCACTTCATACTGGAAAAATTAAACAACTACCTTAATGAAAATAATATTTTAATCCCCTTCCAATTTGGCTTCAGACCCAAACTTTCAACTACACATCAATTAATCAGAGCAGTCGAATACATCTCCTCAGGATTTGAGAAAAGAGAAAACACAGGTGCTGTTTTCCTAGATATTCAGAAAGCCTTTGACAGAGTGTGGCTAGAAGGACTAATTTACAAACTAATTAAATATAATATACCCCCCCAACTAATACAAATAATTCATTCATTCGTTTTCAAAAGGAAATTCACAGTTAGAGTAAACGCCACACTCTCCAAACTTCGCTCCATACAAGCAGGCGTGCCACAAGGGGCAAAATTGTCCCCCACCCTCTACTCTATATACATAAACGATATCCCACAAAATATAAACACTAAACTCTGCATTTTCGCAGACGACACCGCGATACTGGCCAAAAACAAAAACATCAGATACATAACACACGCGCTCAACAAACACCTAATAGACCTTCAAACCTGGTTCTACGAGTGGAAAATTGCCATTAATACCTCAAAAACCGAAGCAGTATTCTTCACCAAGAGGAGGAATAAACCAAAATTTAACGTCAAAATAGATAATACAATAATCCCCTGGTCTCAGGAAGCCAAATACCTAGGTGTAATTATGGATAAAAGTTTAACTTGGAAATCACATATTAACTATATTAAAACTAAATTCCGAGATAACTCGAGTAAACTTTATCCCTTAATCGCTCGGAATTCTGAAATGTGTAGGGATAATAAAGTGCTTATTTATACTGCGATGCTAAGACCTAACTTATGCATGTCCCTAATAGACCTAATGCATAGTCCTAAATGCACCTAACTTATGCTAAGTTCTAACTTATGCATGTCCAGTTTGGGCATATGCAGCCCCAACCAATCTCAATCAAATAGACAGGTGCCAAAACATTATTCTCAGGCAAATTACAAAAGCGAGATGGTTCATGAAAAACGAAGACATCCGACATGCCCTCAATATCCCATCACTAAAAGACTTCATTAAAAAAATAGCAATTAAATTTTTCACAGACCTCGATAACATAGACAACCCAGCAATCCAAGAAATTGAAAACTACACCCCAACCCAAATTCCAGAAGACCCAGACTCATCCTACTCTAATCAGAACCAACTTAAATACATCACTAATAAAAAATCTTAACCCCTTCAACCCTTTCAATATTTAAATCAACCCAATAAATCCTTAATAAATCTGAAATTTCCATGATCCATCTCGCTCTTCCTATTGGCAGTCAATAGCAAAATTCTTACCCCATCCCCCTCACAACCACTCTACCAGGCTCTTAGAATTTTCTCTCACCAAGTATCCCAGAAGACACCTCTGCCATAGCCCAACCCTCCAGCCAACCTAAAACGACCTCGCCGACAGCAGCAAGCCTCCCATTGGACAATAGCCACTAACTGCCCAGACTACTTAAACCAAGATCCCCTCCTCCCAGCCTCAGTCAAGACCTTTTCCAACTCCAGACCAAATGAAGTAGCCGAGCCCAGCAGTTGTTGCCGACCGGAGATGGCGCTCCAAACAATATTCCTTGTGTCCAATGGTTTTCACCTTGGTTCTCGTGATTCTCATAAGAAAAAATATAATTAAAAAAATGTACTTTTCTTTTGCACATTCTCCTTATTCGCCAGATCGAGATTGTAATTCTTTCTATTTATGAATTTGCTTTTATTCATAAATTTACACAGTTTTATAAGACAACAATGTTTTTTTTCACCAAAAACCTAATGTTTCTACGAAAAATATAAATATTAGTACGTGCTTTACTTCAAAATTATAGATTTTTATTAATTTCAGGAACAAAACCATCTATGGGAAATCTGCAAACAATACATGTATATGTGACCATGATAGCTTAACAATGACAAGTTAGATATGTGAAATATTGCATATAAATTTATTAGAAATATAAATCTGTATCCACATTCCCAGTCCAAAAATAAAATTTTGAATCAGTTATTGATTAGCTCTCAATCTGTCTATTCGAGTTTATGTGAATGTAATCATTCACAAACACAGAGGCGAGATAGGGGAATTTCAAAGAAAACTCTCCGAATTGTAAAAATGTGTATAATTTTGGACCAAATCCATCAAAGGATTGTCTATTTATCTATTCGTATATACTTGAATCCGACCCTAAAAAAGCAACATGCCCATCATTAGTGTTACGATACTTTCACTACATTGTATGGTTTTCAGAATATTGCACATCATAGAAATATTATATATCTTGGATTATGCTATTAGGAGAAAAACATGCAGCCTAAATAAATGAATAAAATTCGGTGTATGGTCTTGCCAGCAGGATTACATATCCATATCAAATGTGGACTCAAATGCTAAATGGTGAGGAGGTTGCCACAAATTTAATATATTCGATTACTTGCATATAGTAGTGGTATAACAGGAATAAAAGATACCCAGAATCAGTACCATAATATTACTTTTTCAGTGGCATAACAAATGTGAATGGCAATCGGAATATGGTATTATTATTATTATTATTGCTTTCTTATCCAGAGGCGGCGGCAGAGATTTGCCGACGGGGAGCAAGAACAAATCCGACAGGGAGGCAAGCACAATATCTCTAATTAGGCTTCAAAATAACTCAAAATAATTAATTTTACATTTAATTAAAGAAAATAAAGAATTATTTAGCTTCTTTTTTATCCAGATACTGACCCTTTCTTTCATTGTTAAACATTTGCAAAGATATTTGTAAAAAAAATGTTGTTCTCAGTTTCTTTTACTGACTGTCAAAATATCGCTAATATTTGAGCATACTTTTTATGAGACTCTTGAGATTTAACTGCACCGAGATTTAATTTTATAAAAAACATGGTTATATTTTATTCTAGGTTATAGTATATAGATAGGAACATACACTGGTGTGCAAAACTTAAGCAACAGGCATATTTTTTGCCATAACTTCACGAGAAATCATCTGAGAGACATGAAATTCAGAAATGAGATACAGCATTTTGTTCTGAAAGAATGACGAAAGCATAGTTGCGCAGAAATGAATACAATGCATACAGTATGGAATCAAACAAAAAAAGCCTTTATTGAACTCATAGTATCGTTACACATGATTGTCTGTCCAAGAGGAAGAACAGCAAGCGGATGTTCCTTAATATGGGATATGCCCTCCCCTTACTGCAATGGTTGCTTCGCACCGTCTCCCCATACTCAGCACCAGATTGTCCAACAGTTCTTGAGGTAAGAGTGCCCATTCCTCAATCAGCATCTGTTTAAGTTGTCGGGTGTTCCCAGGAGGATGTAATCGTGCCGCAAGGCGTCTCCCCAAAGCATCCCACACATGTTCTATCGGATTTAAATCAGGGGAGCACGCCGGCCAATCCATTCGAGTATTATCTTCACTTTCCAGGAGCTCCTCAACAGCATGAGTCCTGTGTGGCCGTGCATTGTCATCCATTAAAACGAAGTCTGATCCAATGGCACCTCGGAACAGACGCACATGGGGAAGGATCACCTCCTGACAATAGCGATCTCCAGTTACAGAACCTTTGTCGAAAACGTGGAGCTCAGTCCGCCCGTTCATCATAATGCCTCCCCAGACGACAACTCCAGGACCACCGAAACGGTCTCTTTCCGTGATGTTACAAGCGATTCCCAACGCCAGTTGATTTGGAGAGAGGTCGGGACACGGTTTCATCCCAGTAACATACCCCGTATATTTATTTTTCAATATATATTTAGGCTTAAGAAACCAATGTATTTTATTAAAAAACAATTAGATCTTGAATATAAACTGCCCTATCTTCATTTTTAGACACGCGTTCTTATATTAAGTACTTTTTTAATTCGAAGTTATTGCAAACTAACATTCACCCAAAAACGTGAGTTTTATCCCCTCAGTTGCATGCATTGGTTTTTCTTAACCCCTTTGTATACAATGGCGAATCTGACTCGCTTATGGAATTATTGAATTTTAAATTTTAAATCTGAAATTAAGTGAAAGCATTAAGTAATTTAAAAAGCAAAAATCACTTGAAAATGCATCATTACCTCAAATGCCCTTATATTATTCTAGGGATCAATATAAAAATAATTGTCCTAAATAAGATATGTCGTCTAATTAGGAAGTTAAGTAAATCCGTATGTTAAGGGGTTAGTGTGTTATTTATGAATATTCTAAAAATAACTAATTTAATCATCTTTTTACCAAAGCGTCTTTATTCAAAGTCTATTAAAAATTTAGAAGCATCTGAAATTATATAGTTTTTGCCGCGAACAATAATTGAAAGAAAAAAATAATATATAAATGATACGTTCCCGATTACATAGTCTTAATATTGAATGGAGAGTCTGAAAATAGGTTGTAATTTGTTTATTTAACAAATTGCATACTTGGATAAACTCTTTTTAGTGTAGCTAAAAAGCTATCAAACCACAAATATTTATTTATTTTTGTCGTCCACTGCAGTCAGCAATATTTATTTAGTGTAATAATTGTAGCCTGATAAATTAGATTGCAAAAGAAAACAGATATTTTACTGTTAAATAAATTTAATTTACAATTATACAATTTACTTACTTTATTTAGTGATTTTTAATAAATTCACATAATATGGCTTCAGCAAAATAATTCTTTTTAGCGTGCATTTTCACAAGAGTGTCAAAAGAAAAGAGCGTTTTATTAAATTTAGTTTAACCATTAACTAGATTTTAGTCAGACCATTCTCATAGTGAAATGAATAAAATAAATTTACCAGTTCGTTACTGCTGAAGTAACAATTATATAAATAAAATGAAGATTAATTTTAGAACTTGAATTTGAATGATGAATTATAGAAAACAACTCTATCGTCTTATTCATGAATAATATAAAAGCATCAATTTCTCTAATAATTCCACTGAAGGTAATCGAAGTGATGTAAAAAATTTTTTTCCTTAATCTATGATAAAATCTTATCCGAAGGACAAATATTAGTCAGAAAAAATGTGACTTCTTCATTTGCCAGCTTATTGATTATTCTACTAAATTTAGTATAAATTAAATGCTGACTGAACATTATGACATTTAAATAAAATGACTGAGAATTTGGACTGATCAACAGCTATTCGCATTGAATTCTTAGTCGGCCGATCAAAATTTCTTCACAAAATATGACATATCATATGTCTTATTCATATGTCGTCCTGTCGGTTATATTGCCAAAAGTAGTGCAAATTAAAAGCTTGATGAAAGATATTTGAATCAGATGTCTGAAAGTCAGTGGATAGAATCTTCGACATTCATCACATTCAATTCATAGTCTATCGGACAAAAGTTGTCGGCACAATGCGATATCTTATTCACTTGTCGGATATATTGCCAAATCTAGTGTAAATTATAAGATAAATAAACGACATTTCAATCAAATGTCTGAAAATCTGCAGATTTAACGTCTTCGGCATTCATCGCATTGAGTTTATAGTCGGCCAAACCAAAAATTGCCAGCAAAATGAGAATATCACCTTGTTGATATCATATTCACTTGCTACCTTGTCGGTTATATTACAAAAAGTAGTACAAATTATAAGCTTAATGAACGACATTTGAATCAGATGTCTGAAAATCTGCGAATTTAACATCTTCGACGTCCATTGCATTTAGTTTTTAGTTCGGTCTATCAAAAATTATCCGCAAAATACTGTATATTATTGGCCTACCACCCAATTGATTATTTTACCGAATAGAGTCAAAATACTTTAACCGTTACTTGGGATACTTCGACTGTTTACAATATATTAACTAAAGTGAATTTTAAATAATCATATTCCATATTGTGCAACTCCCTACAACCATTCTGAAATGAGGAACACTTTTGCCGACGAAACACTCAATCTCTCGCCGATGGCGCGGACAAGAGGCTGCCGACAGGGGGCAATTGCCCCCTTACCCCCCTGCTACCGCCGCCACTGTTCTTATCATATCCGACTTAAAGTGATTAAAAAGTTAGTGTTTTATCTCAATGGCACTCTCCAAGACCAGTGCTTTTAATATCAATTGCCTACTTGGCTTTTAATGTCTCTAGGCTATTGTATATATGTATTTCAGTGATTTAAATATAAGTAAGGAAACAGAATATATTTCTAATTAGTTATTTCGAATAACTTTGAGGAAATTTTAAAAAATGCAAACAAATATTCCTATACAAAAACGAGGCAAGATATTAAAACGGCATATTTACAAGGGGAGGGTACGGGTTGGAAAATTGATTTTGATATGTGATTTAGTATAACGGTAGTATGCCTTTAAGATATTCATTTTTTGAAATATTGAAGCGCAATGGCACACAAACATTCAGTATAGCTTATTTATTGAATATATGTCGCAGCCGAGCGTCCGAATAGTGCATCCGTAAGGAGCTGTCTTAGTAACCGCGAGACAACCTTAGCTAAGTCTTGAATTATAAATCACTTTTTAGAAGAAAAAGAATTATAAATTTTCAAGCACTTTTTTTAAATATTCAAAATTACATAAATTAAAATAACAATTTAAAGATAGTTTCAATCAATATGCTATTCGTTCTTATATGCAAAAATAAATGTTTTTAAAATAATTGAGTTATGCTTTAATTTTTAAAAGAAAAATAATTATGTTCATTCATAAAGTACTTGAATTATAATTTAATTTTTAAGTGTTAAAATATTTATAAATATAATTTTAACGATAAAAATAATTTAAATAACTACTGTCATCATAAAATCATGAAAAATTTAAAATTTTTGAATATCAATAATGACAAATTATTTGTTATAACTCAATGAAACTACAAATAATAACAGAAATTAATGAGAATAGCGGAAATTTAGTAATATATATATATATATATATATATATATATATATATATATATATATA
>JAPMOR010041485.1:441256-486580 GCA_026543865.1 Argiope aurantia | reverse complement strand
GCCAAGCTCCGGGACCCCCGACACGACGCCCAGACTCTGTCCCATAGAGATGACTGTAAAACATTCTTTCCAATGATGGAACTAACTATGCTGGGAAGCAGCATTACGGATTCGTAACAATATATATATATATATATTTGTAGTGTGTAAATAAAAAATATGAAACTGTAATTTTGTTTGTTTTCCTTTAATGATATCTACAAATTGAAACGAAATAACTGATTCATAAGTTGCATAGATTTAAAAAAGCTATCTATACCTTTTATATTTCATAATTTGAAATTGTAAACATAATTTATTCAATATATACTAATTTGAATTTCATGTTCTTTCCTCTGAGCAAACTGACAACATCAAAGTCTCAATATTAATAAAAATCATTACATAAGAAAAAAAAAATGTAATAATTTTATTAGTAAGCTTTAAAATATTAACTTATCGAAGAGTAATAATTTATTTTTGAAAAGAACTATATTTATAAGATTCAACATTCAATAATATGTAAAAAAAGAACATATGTAATTTTTCAAAAACACTGCCATAGTCATTTGTCAAAATGTATCGTTTCTATAAAAATTGGGGGCAGGGGAAAGGAAAGAATAAAGCAGCACCAAACGAATTAAAAAGCGACGTTAATTAATTATGCAAAAACAATCATTCCATTGAAAATACTAATTAAAATTTTAATATAAGAAATAAAATTATATAACTACAGAAATTTGGAAAAAATAATTCAAAATAATATCTTTAAAAAAATTGTGTTTTTAATAATTGATCGGCTAGCGTAACATTTACTAAAGAATGGTTTCATAAACGTTATCGGCAGACATTCCGACATGCGCAGAACGGTTGAAAATTGAGCAGAAACGGTTTGTTTGGTACCTGACACGTGACCGTGAATTGACCCCATGGTGATGGGGAAATTCGAGTTCAGACCAAGCCAAATCTTTAGTGCCAAAACCTCCAGAGATGAAGGAGGAAGAGCGAGACCGATAAGCTGTGCCGGGATATCTCGACGAACAGCTGTAACAGGGCCGCCTCTATTCGCATTTTGCTTTTCAGTACGAATTTTTTTTTTAAGTGAAAATGGGACCGATGCACTCAGCCAAGATTCCTGCAATACCAGACATTCGGCAAGAGAAAAAGGGGGTTCGAGCAACCACGGGATATTACTTTTGATCCCGCGGACATTCCATTGAAAAAGATGCATAGCGAAAAAAAAATATAAGGGAATTAACCTATGTCCAAAAACTCTTCTTCCCCACTGAGATTATTTCAGCATGGGAACTTTCCTCAAGAGCAAGACCTGGGCTATGGGATTGGCTGTAACCAAAATTTGATTCGAGCAATGCTATTTTATTATTTAAAGAGTCTATAGTCACTTGCGGCTTTTCAATAAAGTTGCGAAGAGTATTTTTCTCTTCAACTTTTTTTGTCACAGTTGTTTTGGATTTCACCGATGCGAGCCACGCATTGGCGGTTCACTTCCTGAAGTTTTGAGATTTCATTCCCCTGTAGAATAAGACCTGTAATCAGCTTTGTTAGCTCCTGAAGGACTGATTTTAGGTCCAAAGCTTGTTTGTTGGTGTTTTCAAGAATGAGAACTGGCGAATCACTCTTGACTTTTTGCGCGAAAGTTGGCGATGTCACTAATCTCCTTGTTTCCTGGAAAGAGATGTCCTTGTCTCTGACCAAATTAATAATTTCTTTTTCTATCGAGTAGAATCGGCAATCCCTACTGAAACCGTCATGCACCTCTTCATATCGAAAACATTTAGTGGGAAGAACACATTCCTCCGCGTGTGTGCCCCCGCAATTTATACATCTTTTGTTATTTTCACAACGAAGTTGTGTGTGTCTAAATTTTAGGAATTTATATCACACTTTAGGGTTCTCAATAAATTTTGAAACTTTAAATATTATTTGACCAAGCTTTATTTCTTTTCGGTTAGATTTCTCTATTTCTTTAAATAGTACAATTGGAATGGGATCTGATGTTCCCCTCTTATTGAACCTCACAATTCTCCCTGCAGTGATATTTTGAGCAGAAAGTTCGTTATTGGTGTCAGTATTGCTCATGTCCATGTCAACATCGCGAATAATATATTTGGTGACGATGTTCGAATCTATAATCCGGACACAAGTGTTTGGAATATTCGTAACAAAATTCGTCACTTTTTCTATTGAGTTTAGATGGCGCATAATAAGAATTAATTTTTTATGTTTATTTAAAAAAAATGTATCACTCTGCGTGATGGGTCCAAACTTGGCATTAATATCGGTTGGCTTAATTCAAGGAGACGAGCCTGTCTTGCTGTCTATACATAATTTAACAATAGAACAGTCTCTTTGAAGTGCAATCCTAGCTTTGTCTACAATAAGGAACTCATTTGTCAAGGTATAGTTTATTCTTCTATCTTTGCAGCAGCTCTCAGACAAAGGGTCATCGGGTTTACATTTCGTCATACCCGACAAAACGCTGGCTGGCATCTGCCAGACAGTAACAAAACCTTTACAAAAAGCAAATAATTTAAATCAAAGAGGAATTACCTTTAAGTCTCTGAAAGAAAATACCCCTTTTCACCACCACTAAAACACCAATGAAAAAATGGCGTCGAACACTAGTTACACCAAAAAAGGAGAAAACCTCCTTCGAGGTTATCTTGAACAAAATAAGACCGCAAAAACAAGGTAAGAATTACCCTAACAACCGCATCATGAAAAAAGAAAAAGACTGAACAACCAGAAAGAACCTCAGTCGCACCAAGAAATAATTCAGAATGGAGAGCCAGGAAAACACAACCTTCTTCCTTCACTTCCAGCTGCCTTTTCATACTTATATGACATACTTAAAAATCGATAGTATATACACAAATATTTGATATAAGGCTAAAATACCATTAGCTACTAGTTTGGTGAATACGGCTACGAATGTAAACTCTACTTAACAGTTGCCAGCTTATTTTTAAAAGACGAAATTAAATTTTCCGTCTTTAAACCTTAATCATAAATTTTCCAAGACTTTTTTTTTCCAGCTTCTGGCATATTAATTGTATTTTAAAAAATTTGAAAAATAAATCCGCCCGTTCTTAATCCGGTCAACCGTCAAATTTTCTCTTGACACAAATAAACTTCTACTTTTACGAAAGCTGATGAAATCTGCAAGTTGTAAACACAGTGCACAACTGTTGAGATTATAATATAAAAAACCTCACGTTATTCTTTGACACTGCTTTTGAGATCATGAAATTTTTAAGAATTTTCATTTCTTCAACTAGCTTTTGATGACGATACATGATGTCATTTGTTGGATTTTCTCTCTATAAAGTGATTTATTATGAAGCAAGACATGTCATCGATTGAATTGAAAGAGCAAGGAAATAAATTTTTTAATGCTAGAAAATTCGATGATGCCGTTTCATGTTACAGCAAAGCAATAGTAAGAATATTATAGTTCTTGTTATTTTTATTATTAAGTTGCTATTGAAATTAAAAATTTTAAACTCCATTCAGAAAAAAAAAGAATAATGATAACAGACCTCTTTGTCGAAATAACAGTATAATTAGTATACTACATAATTCATTGTAATATGTTTGTCCTTTATTTCTTAAATTTGAAAAAAAAAATACTTTGTTGACTCTAAACGGTATGAGTTAATTCATCAGAATACTTTTCAGCCTGATTTAAAATGTCGGTAATGTCTTGGTTTATATGATGCTTAATTTGATGCAGTCTGTGATAAATTCAATCTTGTAAAGCGAATCCATTTTATTGTTAGTTGTAATTAATATCCCTGATGTAATGATTCTCATTAGCATTAATTTTTATATTTCATTTTGTATCTCTTTTTAAACTAACATAAATGTCTGAAAAATATATCTATAATTTGATCAGTAATATCTTTTTCCATTCCATTCTGGCAATCTCTATTTTCATTCTTGACTATGTTTCTTTTATTAATACAATATGCTAGTCATATAATTTGTTATATTCTAATAGCAGTTTTAACTAAATTTTTTCTTAGGTATTTGTATTGTTCTTATCGAAATGTTTAAACATATGTTGTTGTTTTCATATAGTTAATTGTTTTCGCTAACAAAAATAATATTCTTTGGCTTTTTAAAATTATATGAATAATTGAATAAGTTTTCTTTTCTCTTGAAATGTGATGTTATATCTAACTGTTATTAACCTTTGTTTAATACAAAGAAGAAATTCTTTTCACTTTGCAACTACTTTGAATTTTTGTTGATAATTGTGTTGTAGTTTTTCAAAATCTAATCTGATTTAAACCTTTGTGTTGGTATCTATTTAAAGTATATTACTGTAAAATATCATATTGAGTAACCGATTTAAGTTTACAGTGTATAGAAAGCTGTAATTGATCAAGTGATTAAATAATGTAAATTATGTTCCTGACATCTGATGGCTTAATTAGGTTTAAATAAAATTAAATACTTTCATAAATGAAGGTACTTTTTTTTACTTTAACTAAGAATAATAATACACTTTATATTTTTACTGTACTGTCAACTTGAATTTTAACCGACTGTAGTTTAAAGTGATTAAATCTATGTAATTGACATGCTTTTCATTTTGACTTGGATAGTATTTTAATTATTTATTCTGATTAAATTTTAACTTTGTAATACTGATTGTATATTAAATAAAAGAGATCAATTTTTTAAAAACAAACAAACATTGTCTTTTGTTTGAAGATATATATTTTAATTTCAGATATTAAATCCTCAAATTCCACAATATTTCACCAATAGAGCATTATGTTATCTAAAGTTACATCAGTGGGAACTTGCTAGTCAAGACTGTAGAAGAGCCCTCGAATTAGATTGCTCATCTGTCAAAGGTCACTTTTTTTTAGGACAAGCTTTATTGGAATTGGAGAATTATGATGAAGCTATTAAATATCTTCAGAGAGGTATAGAAAATATTCCATTTAAAATTGATTCATAGCTTCTTGATATTTATTTCATTAGATATAACAGTTTAATTCACATTTAAAATTAAGAAAAATGATTTAAAGAAATATGTTGTATGAACCAGTGGTAGATTTTTGCATTTTGCAACTTTTGGCAGTGCACATTATGAATTTCGTTTTCTATAAATTGGTCAATTTAATTACACATTTTTTATTTAATCATCATGCTAATAGTTTATTTAAGGTTAATTTTTTATTTTGAGCATTTACTATATCTTTAATGGCCTGTGTGAAGAGAAAGAATGTATAATTGGCTTAGGGAAATATAATCACATAGATTTTCAATCACACAAAGGCATTGTAAATAAAATAGTTTGTTCACTTCATTTCTATATATCCTCCTACAAGTAATGCATATTTAAAATAATTCTAATATTAAACTTGCAGGGCATAAATAGGCAAAAATTAGTGAAATGTTTTCCATGGAATATTTCAATTTTTCATGTTGGATAGCTTTTGTAAGAAAATCTTAAGATTTCAGTTTGAACATATTTTTATTTAATTACATTGACTTCCAGCAAATCTATCACAAGATGAACACCTAAATTCATGTGCCTAGATTTGTTACAAGACTAAATACATTTAAACTAATGAATTGTTGCTTACCATTATTCTCACTATTGTATGGAATGGTCCCCCCTATGTAATATATCTTAATTAGCAAGATAAGCATCAAATTGCTCATTTACAAATTTTAAGCCATTATCAGTTCTTAATTTGTTTGTTTTTGTTTTATTATTCTTTTGCCAGTTAAATTTCATGTATAACTTTAAATTGAAAAATATATGAAATGTATCACTTTTCTTTTTAAAGAAACAAGTAAAATGTTTGTCATAAAAATCATTCACCTATACCATAAAATATTTTACATCACCAAATGAATCAAGTTGGATAGAACCATGTAGATCAGCATAAATTAACTCAGGAACTTGTGAATTTTTACATATGTCATCATTAGCATGAGGTATTCTGGTTATTTTACTTATTTTGCAGGTTTCACATTTAAAATCATTTATATTACCAATATCAATGTATTCTTTCATTTTAAATATATACTTGGGATTTATGTGACCTAATCTGTTATACCAAATCTCATAATTACTGGTAGATAAATTTAAAAAAATAACACTCATAATTATTTGGCGATTCTGAACATATTTCTAATCTACCTGTATTCATATTTGCTTTAGTAATGAATTTATTATCTTTATAAAATATGAATACTTAATTATTATCAAATATAATTTTGTAATCCTTATCCATTAAATATGTAACAGATATATTAGTTGAGGAATATAATTTGCATTTGTAATAGTTAAATTTATAGGATTATAATATTTTGTATTATAGTTTTTGCTTTCACATTCCTGATTCCTTCAGACAAATTTTTGAAGCTCTACCTGCTAAATATCTTTGATTTTGGCGATTATTTTATTAAAGCACATATTGTCTTTGGCCATATGATAAAAAGCTTCACTTTCCAGTAACCATAATTTATCATTAATTTTTCATTATGTTTAGAAATAAAGAATGCAATGAAACAGTTTCATTGCCGAGTCTCATTCTCTAGAGGACTGATTGACATGGCAATGAGTCTTTTTCTTATTATACACATTGAATATCTCACTTCTTGTATTTTTATTTCTGTAGAAAACAATCCTTTGCCATGTGATTTGGATGTTTGCTAATGTAACAAAGTCTTGCATCTGGACTTTTGTTTTTTGTAGTATAAAATACTTCTGTATTGCCACTTTCAATATGACTTACAAGTGAATTAATCTTCACAGGGAATTTCTATTGCTCCATCTATTAATTAATCTTGTATTTTGAGTATATCTATCGTATTTTGAAAAATTTTCCTTTTAGACCACATACTGTTTAGTACACAAACTTTCTAGATGAGATATCTAATCTAAAAGATCGATAGTCAAAATCCCTGTTTCTATAGCAATATAGTCTTTTTCTGATTCATAATTTTTGATTTGAATAGTTTTTTTTTTAAATTCATTTTCAGCTTCAATGTTTTGCATTTTCCTCAACTGTAAACTATAGTGCATGTAAATCTGTGAGTGATAGCTTAATATATGCAAAAGCATCAGTTTCTTTGATCCCATTTAACTATATATTTTTCTCTAAGATTATTTGGTTTTGCAGTAGATATTGCACTTGTAGTCTTTTTTAAGCTATGAGTGGTTTGAATCTTTAGAACCCAAATGAAGTAGTTTAATTCCAAGGCATTTATCTTGTCAATTTTTTAAAGTTTCAGTTTCAAATCGTACAATTCCTTTTTTTAATTCCTTTTGTTTTTGACTAAAATCCTGGTCATGTTTTTATTTAGACAGCACATTTATTATGCAAGCAATATATTTTAAGACAATGTTTAATTACTTCTTTTCTACTTCATTTATATTCAACAATAGGTTATATATTGAAATATTGAAACAAGTATCTGAAGGGACAGTTTGAAATATAGACTATACCAGACTTTCTATAAATTGAAAAAGATTTTAACTTCTTTGATAGGGAAGACTTTGGTTAATCTTCACCATCTAAATATAGTTAACAGTTAGTGTATGTTCAATCCTTTGTGAGTTGTTAACTAAGTGACATTATAATCTGTCCCACAAGGGCTCATGGTTTACTTAATGATGGGAGAGCACCTTCTGCTGAGTAGAGGGAAGAGATTAATGATTATTCTCTCATATTTATGCCTGACTTTTAATTAACCCATTGTGAGAGTAAAATTTAAAAATAAAGTCAAAATCTTTAGAATAATTTTTTTTCTATGTAGCCTATTATTCTGTTTGTACATATTTCGAAAGAAATAATTATCTTCAGTACTGAAAATATTAGCCTCAAATCATATAACTTTGTTTTCTAAATTAAGGCTACTTTAAATTTAACTAAGCGCAAATAATGCATAGAAATAGGATCCAAACTATAAATTTTAATACTATGTAGTTTGAAATAACATTCAAACTATAAATCTTAATCAATTATGATATGTGCTGTTTGCAAACTTTCTACAAACAGATATATAGCATGTTTTGTGTCCATTCCCATTTATTTAGGGAGGGGGGGGGGCATTTTATACTTCTAAAAAGGGCTTTTACATTATCTTTACTAATACTAAAGATGAAAGTGTATGTTTTGATGTTTAAAAGAGAAAAAAAAAAAAACTGTTGCACTGTGGAGGATGGGAATATTTTTTTTAGAATGATTAAATTTTTTTTAATTAATTAAAAACTAAATGAACTGTTTGAGTTTTCCTGCGATAACTTCAAAAAATATTATTGCATGAAAATTAATTGCTCAACATTTAAAAATTAAAAAAAAAAATTTTAACAATACCAATTTAATTGTTGTGCAAATTAAAAAAAAATGTTGATCTGAAATTTAAATTATTTTCATTACTTCATCAAATATTTAATTAGATTACTTTCTTCCATTGTTGAAAACTAAAGAAGTCTAATGGATTCTGATATTTCTGATGAACTCCCAGATTGAAATTGTCAAACTATAATTGTCACTGTAAGAAGAGAACCTAGATGACAATTTTCTTACTATACATTCTGATTCTTATATTTCTGTTAATTTTTTAATTAAGAAGGAATTAATGATGAAAGTCTGAAAAACTTTTTACATAAAAACATTATTGAATGAATTCTAGAATTCACAAAAAAAGATTTAGTTGCATTAAAAAAAATTATCTTAGGATTATATTAAAAGGTAATTCTCACAATTTAAAATGGGACAATTTTCCAACAAATGGAGTAGAAAAATTTTCTTAATGTTTTGAATTGCATTTGTTGAGTAAATATCTTTTAGTACCTCAAAAAATTGCTATTTGAATAGTTCTGTAGGTATGGTTATTTATATTTTTCCTACTATCATATGAGATTAAAATAATCAAATGAAAATTACAAATAGAAAACATCAAAAGGAATTTAAATTGATTGGCAATTCTGTATTGTAAACCAGTATCATGTCAGATAAAATTCAGCAATTTGCTGATGAGCTAAACTGAAAAATTATTTGGTTTTGATTATATCTCAATAATAGTGTTGTTTTTTTTTATTTATAAATTTTTTTTTGGAAAAAAATATTTATTTTCTCTTACTTATAAATTTTAAATTGAACTAAAATGTGCTTAGATTAAAAAAAAACTTTTTTTGATTAAATTTTTATTTATTGTAATGAGCATTATCAGATGTGGGTTATATTCTTATTTGCGATTGTTGTAAAATTCACATACAAGAATATTTTCATCTTGATGATTAATATCTAAAGATATTAAGGATTAGAATGATAAATATATGGAAAAATAATTAAAAACGAGCCTGGATTTGAATTCAGGCTGTAAGTTTTTGATATGCCCATAATGTTTATCTGCTTTTACATTGTTTGTATTCTCATAGAATTGCAAAAAGAAGGAAAGATAAAAAAGTAAGAAAGAAAATTTCTAATCATTTGGATAGATCAATTGATTGATATATAGATAGAAAATAGATAAGATATTCTGTCTGATAAGGAAGAACCTTGAATGAAAATGCAAATTATATTGTTATAAATAAGAATTTTTAAATTAAAGATCTATTTGATTTTATAAAATTTGGAATTAGTGCTAAACAGATTAAATTTGTGTAAATTGAAAAGGAAGGCAAAGATTTTATTTTCATTAACTATGTATTAGTGGTATATGTTGTTTAATGAGTAGTTTTTTTTATTCTTCTTTCAGCTAGTGATCTGGCTAAAGACCAACGTCTGAACTTTGGAGATGATATTGCTAGTCAGTTAAGAATAGCTAAAAAGAAAAGATGGACAGTTCAAGAAGAGAAGAGGATAGGTCAAGAAATAGAACTACAGACCTACTTAAATAGGCTAATACTTGAAGATAAGGAAAGGTATTTGATATTTCTTTCTATAATTTGTGCATGTAAAAATCTTTTAGAAATTATTTGTCTTGTGAAAGATAAAATAGAAAAAAAAATGTTAATTTATTATGCATCTTGTATACATGACAGAATGAAGACTTAAATAAAGATGAGATTATATAAATTATTTGAAATATGAATGGAAATTTGTTATACCTGAAATGTGCTAGTATATGAATTTTGGTTTAAGATTGCAACAATAAGTAGAAAAAAGGATGTTAAAAAAACAATATATATATATATATATATATATATATTCAGATTTTTTTTCCGGTTAGAAATGTTTTTAAGACTATAATCGAGCTTCTGTTTTAGTTTGAAATTGAATGTATTTAACATAATTAGATGAATGAATGACTAGAAGCAGAAAAATGACATTCTTTAGAATACCTTTATAGTGCAAAATTTGTGATAACTTGGGAATTTTGGTTTTATATTTGGCATATTTTTATGATTTTTATGAACTTTTCATATAAACCCAAAAACATTTTTCAGTGAATTTTGTAAAATGGTTCCTTTTATGAGGTCAATGAGAAATTCTGAAGGCAAACTGTTTTTATTTTTCAGATTTCTTTATAACCACTTAGAACTTGTGTGTTTAGTTTTATAAATATTTTGTACACTTATTTGTATAATTAATTTCAAAATTGGAGGATTCTGATACTATAAATAATATTAATCATGTTTTCATTGATAAATATAGTACAGCTTACTATTTTAGTTTTAAAAAAAACTTCTTGAATAATAATTTTTGGATTCATTAACATATTTAATCTTATATTATAAAAAAGGCCATATGTTTTTATTAAATATGGTTATTACAATACATAATGCTAAAATTGCAATAATCAGGTTTAGAAAATGATGATGAATTTTAAATGTGACTTTATAATCCATTATGTTATTTTGTCCTTGATAAAAAAATATTATTATAAGAATTAATGCAATTTTTCAGGGATGAGGGCATTTAAAGATATTTATTTACAATAGTGTCATATATACATAGTTTCTGGTTTATAATGTAAAATAGCGTCATTAGCAATGTAGTGGATTAACCAAATATGACACTATTCACAGATTAGATATAATATTTAATATTAACTTTTTATATAAGAGTACAGAACATTTATATCTTATGTGGTACAATTTAAGATTTGAAAGCAGTAAAAAAAAAAAAAATGTGGACATACAGAATTTTTTCCCCCTATTTAGAGAAATTGCACAATTGGAAGCAATTGGCATCAGAAGTCAAAATGAGATAGCTCGGCTGACAGAAAAATTTGTAAGTACCTTCAATTTTTAAAAAAAAGGCTTATTAAGCTAATAGTCAACTGGTTCACTGGAATTGAATGGTCATAAAATTCTCAAATAAGTATTTTATGTAGCTTGCTCTTAATCTTTTTTCTCTGTAAAGTATGTTTACATTTTAAATTCCAGTAGACATATGACACTGCTCGAGCTATTCATTGTGTCATGCATCTGCCTAATTTTCAACCTTCTCATCTAAAATTTGAACTTTAATATGAAGTTGAAGTAATTAAGCTTTAATTAATACAAAAATTACCTAGTAAAATTTATTTTAAAATGGGTATACTTAAATGTTTTTCATCATTGCTTACTTGTGAAGTTATTCCCTATTTCAGGCCTTTGATGTCTAGCTGCTACACTAGGGATATTAGTTGTGTCTAAATCAGTATAAACTTACACATAATGTCATGTCCATGATTTTGTCAACAAACTATTTTAAATAGTCATAGATATTAGAATCGTGTTATTTTAAAAGGTTGACATATGTTCTTTTCATTATGTATATGAACATTTTTAATAAAATCAGTCCCATGATATTATAGCACTATTGAAAACTAATTATCCAGTTCATTTAACTTTCATAGTACTGTAATTATTTTTTTATTTTTCATGCAAACTATACAAATAATAAACAGAAGCTTTCTACTTTAATTTTCAACAAAAGAAAGAATCATATATGATGAAACAATGAAAACAATATGAATATCAAGGAAACTGGAGAATCTATTGTTATAAATTAAGCCAACAAATAATTTTAAAAAATTGCCAAAATTTAGGAAAAATTAGAACTATTAAATTAGTGTCATTAAAAAAGACAATTATTTATATTTTTAAAATGTACAAAAATCATTTTTATGCAAAATAATTTTGGTAGTTATGGCGCACATTCCTACTTTCCAAAGTATATTTGTGCAAAATTTTGTAACTAGGAAAACGGTCTAGTCTGTAAAATACTACCACAAACAGAGATACATACACATTCTACTTTGTTATTAATAAAGATTTAAGTAATGAGCAACCTTCACTTTATTTTATATGACTTAACTATCTAATATATAAAAATCTCATGTCACGGTGTTTGTGTTCGTACTCCTCCAAAATGGCTCGACCGATTTTCATGAAATTTTTTATGTGTATTTGGTAGGTATGAGAATAGGTCGTAAAATATATTTCATAACGCTAGGTAATTAGGGTGTTCCTATCTACGTTCACCGTACGCTGATGAAATCAACGCCTGCTTGAAATCATCGCCACTGTGACATAACGTTGAAAAAGTCTAGCTAAAAATAAACATGCGCGTCCAAATGCTATAAGATCCATTTGCTGACACATTCTCGGACCAATTGTTAGATATCGGCGATGGAAAAGTTGCTGTCTAATAAAATACTGGATGCATAAAATTGCCCACTAATTTCTGCACTATCGTTGATTCGCAAAATGTTTTCATTGACCACATATTTCCCGATGTCCACACATAATACATAAATCATGCATGGTTGGCAGCCAAAAATGTGGCCGTCGACGATTTAAACTTCAAGATACAGCACTCGTTGCCAGGGGACTTGGTATCATACAAATTGATCGATACAGTTTGCGATGCTAACGAAGCTGTAAATTATCCAACAGAGTTTTTGAACTCTCTGGATTTGTCAGGCATGTCACCACACCTTCTGCGACTGAAAGTTGGATGTCCAGTTATTTTACTTCGGAATTTGAACCCACCATGGCCGTGCAATGACACGCGATTGGTCATTAAAAAATTGATGAAAAATGTTATCAAAGCCATCATTTTGAATGGTAAATTCCGAGCCGAAATTGTTTTGCTGCCACGAATTCCAATGATTTTCACAGACGTGCCAATCGAATTCAAAACCGTTCAATTTCCTATTAGATTCGCATTCGCAGTGACAATCAATAAGTCGCAAGGCCAAACAATGTCTGTTTGCGGCTTAGATTTGGGCACATCATGTTTTTCACACGTGGCAGGTTCTCGCGTGGGCAAACTATCGAGCTGATTTGTGTTGGCTAAAGATGGACTAAGAAAAAATATCGTTCACACAATTCTTCTTCGAAATGAAAATTGATTTTCTTTATTTCTTTTTTATACTTTAGGACAAAAATATATTACTTTTTTCACTTTACGTTTAACTTTTAAGAGATCAAACAATGTATATGTTTGTTATGTTAATGAAATACATTGTATTGAGAAAATGAATGGTTGGTGTTTTATTTATTTATTTATTTTATCGGTGATCATCGTCTACAGCGCTCCATTCCTCTTTCTGTCTTTGATCCCATCCCCACACACTTACAATGCATTCGTTAACAACCAAAATATTCAACAGAAATAATTTATAAGACAGAACAATGTTTTCCGGGTCAGCTAGTATATATATATATATATAAAAATTTGGTAAAATTTTTATATAACTCTTCAATATTAGTATTCTACTTTTTAAAAAAATATTTTGATAAATGAGACATTAGTTTGGCAAGTGAGTGTGTAATACTGTCTTTAAAAGATTTCTTTTGTCATTTGTATCTCAAAGGTAAATCAAAACTAATGCAATATTTGTCATCCTCCCTATTAAATTCTTTGTTTGTCTGTGCAGCTTCCGGACCTTGTTAAATCAAATTTCCATAATTAGAGTTTTATTTTTAGACATGAATAAATTAACAATTAAATTTATTATATATATTTTAAATGCTTTTTTTAGATAAAGGTCTCAAAAAGAAAGTTTCAAAGCTTTTTTAAGCAGAACATCTACTTATAGAATTTTCTGTCATGTTCTTGTCTTAATGCAATTAAAATTAACATGTTATGATAAGAAAAATATAACTAAATTTTATTAAATATGATAGATCTTTTCTGGACATACATTTTTTAAAAAAAAGTTCTGAAATTATTCCATTCAGAAATCTTGATTCCTTTCCAAATACTGAGAAATTTTATTTAATTCATTCTGTATATAGAATATGTTAAATAAATTAATTGCATTTCTGAATTTTGATTTATCAATATTTATTACAGAAAAGCAAAATTAAAAACAAATAATCCAAAATTGTTTTTAAATTCTTTTAGTATTTCTTTTTGGCAAATTTTGCATCATTACTTTGATAATATTATTTAGTTATATCAACCAACTTTAAAATTTGCAATTTTTGGTCATTTGAAATCACTAATTGCTGCAAAAAAATTTAAAAAAATGAAGAAAAAAATATTCACAGAAATGTAATAATATTCAACTTAATTTTTATGCACATACAGAATAAAAATATTCTGCATGTTTTGCAATTTTTGCAATTATGATTTAAATTATTAGGTAACCAATTTGTAAAATATGGTTAGGGATATTGATGCTCTAAAAAATGAAATTTTATAAACATTTTTCTAGATAAAATTTAATTCTATAAATATACAGGGTGATCAAGAAATAACAGGAGTTGTTCTGAGCACTGTAGCGTATTATGTACTGGACGAAATATTACAAAATTTGGCCACCGTACACATTAAAGTATGCAGTTTCCATTTGTCAAAACAAAAAAAGTACCAGAAAACACCAATAGGGGAAATCCTGGCCCTGCAAGCGCACAATGTGTGAAAAAAAATATATATATACAACTGCTAATAGAAACAGTAAATAACAACACACAATTACCAGTGAAACACATTTATAATAGCAAATTTCAAATTTGGCTCAAGATGACCACCAACTTTAGGCTCCAATAATTGCATGCGATACAAAAGGTTTTCGACGATGGCTTGCAGCATATCGGCATTTATTCGTTTTACATGTAACATTATTTGATCTTTTAAAGTAGGAGCGCCAGGAACTGTCCTTGATACATGTCTTCCAAGTAGCCCCACAACCAGAAATTGTTCTCATCCTGATTGCACACCATGTCTTCTTGTGTTTCAATTTTTTCAACCATTCTTCACAAGATAATTAAGGTCATGAGCCCTTTATGTAACTGTTTTAACTGCCAGTATTCATGAAGAGAAGTACTGGCATTTTCATCTCGCTATGGATTGGGTTGATGAGGCACTTAGACCCGGTAATAATTGTCTGCATAGAGCCTAGCAGTCAATCTGTTGATGTTGCCAGCTGCAGTGCACTCTGGTAATCTTGCTGAAATATGATTACTACTGAAGAGGAGAAGGTGAGGTGGGGTGTGGGGGTATGCTACCTTTGGACTTAGAGTTTATTGAAGAAGTGAGCATTTTTTAAAGTTTAATTCTGATCATATTAAAAGACAAAGATAAAAGGTACTATTGAGTTATAAGAGCTCTAATTTAAGTTGTTAAGGGGTAGGTTAAAGTAAGATGTTTCTAGGTTTTTTGGTCTTAGCATTAGGGGTGTATTTTGGAATGTTCATTATTGCATCATTTTTGTTGTTGTTCATATTTTTGAAGAAATTAATTGCAAGCTTGAGTGGAAGAGGGTAGTCTAATGCTTTATACATATTAGTGTTGGGAATATGATATGTCATTCTATACATGTTTCTAAATAGATTGTTTTGTTGGAGTTCTAAAATTCTTAAGTTGATCTTGGCAGCCCACATATATCTTGTATCCCCACTCTGGGCAAGCATATGTTAGTACTGGACACAAATAGGCTGTGTAAATAAGAATTTTATTTTGCCTAGTCATTTTGGAGTCTTGAGAAATTAAGGAGAATAATTTACAAGTTAGGTCTCAACTTTTTGGCAGTATAAATAAAGTGGGGTTTGCAAGTTAGTTTCCTATCAAGTATTACGCCTAAATATTTATATTCCTTAGACCACAGGATAATTTGATTTTTAATTTTAAGAGGGGGAATTTTGTTTTACAGTTATTTTTCGTAAAGTATATAGCTTTGGTTTTATTTGCATTGATATCTATTTTCCATTTAATGAACCAGTATTTTCGTCCTGCAGTAAAACAGCTTGACTAATAAGGCACATTCATGTAGTGACAACACCATCTATGCACGAATTCTTATTGAATGACTTGAATTCCCGCAACCCTTCCTTTTATCCTTGATATCGTGCCACAAAGTACCCGTATATGCAAATGAAGTTTTCGATCGTAATGCCAAAATTCTCCTTATTGGTGGTTTTTTTTTTTTTTTTTTTGACAAATCAAAACCACATACTTTAATGTGTATTGTGGCCAAATTTTGTGGTTTCGGCCAGTACATAACATGCTACAACACCTATAATTTCTTGATCACCCTGTACATTATTTACCCAATCAAATATTGCCAATTTAAACTAATTATAACACATAAATGAGTAACTTATTAATTTCTTTGTGTATTTTCAATCTAAAAATAAAGTTGCCATTATCTTATGAATTGAAGAGCTAAATAATTCAGGTAAGTTAATGAATAGTTCATCCGTATGAAAATCATTCATTGATTACAAGATTATATTTGACATTGCATAAAAAATGTAATCCTAAAATGCAAAACCACAGACAGCAAATAGTTGTAGCTACAAGGTGTGAAAAAAAATTATATTCTTGGCTAAAAAGTATATCTAAGTGTTTTACTTTTCCAAATTCAGGACAAATATATTTTGGATTATGAGAACTATAGAATGATTCTTTTTGAAGTTTTAAACTTCAGTTTGAAGTTAAACATGTTTCTAAGGATTACCATCGTAATTGCATTATTTTGCTGAATAGCATACATATGTTATTTATCACTTAAAAATGAATAAAAGTAATTTACTAGCTGTAATTGTTTTTACATATAAAAATTGTTCACATAACAAAATTTAAATACAAATTTTTTTTATGCTTAGAATTATAACAAGAGGAAAACATTACACCCATAAGTTTTAAAAATTCTCGTTAGCTTTTCATAAATTTAATGTGATATGAAATTCTCAATCAGGTTGGATCAACAATCAAGTTGGCATTACGATCGAAAACTTCATTTGCATATACGGGTACTTTGTGGCACGATATCGAGGATATGAAATTCTCAATCAGCAGCAAAAAAACACATGCACACTCTCACAATTGAAAAACTTATTATCAAGGTTTGATTTTCATTTCTGCTACACAAAATTTTGTTGCAATTCAAATTTAGAAATATTTTTGAAAATTTGTTAAAAATTGAGAAAGAAATTCTATAAAATCTTAACATCCTGAACATACCATGTTCAGTTTTAAAGCTTATTTTAAATTATATCTTTTAGAAGTTATTATCAAAAAGCACTCAATTTTTTTAGTTTTTGCCTTATTAATTTTTAAAAATTTTGTTTGGTTGAAATTTTAATGTTATGCTAATAAAATCTCTTTATTGTCTTTCAGAAGATCATAGAATAAATCCTCTGAACCATTTTGTAATAACACTTCATAATCATCAGAATGTTATCATGTTGAGACAATATAAATTAATCAAAAAACTTAAGAAACTTTTTTATTTCAAATGATTACTGAAAGCAATGTCCATGATGTTTAAATTAAGGATATTTAAAGCAGTTTTACTGAAATTATTTGTATAGTGAAAATAATTATAAGTTAATATTAGGTTTTTATTACGAGTCATATTAACAATAAAATATAATTCCTGTTATTGAAGATATCATTCTATGTTTATTAAATAACTTTATTTGCAATACAACTTTCTTACTTTATTTTACATTGTCTAAAAGTGAAGAACCTTTAAATACTCTATCAACCTGTTACACATCAACATTTTTGAAAATACCATAATAATTCAGGCCAATTAATACAATTGATAGAATTTAAAATGGCTGCTGTTTTTATAAAATTTTATTTTTGTTAATTCCTTTCCATTTAATTAAGGCTGTGAGGAAACAAATAACCTAATTTTTATTTTATTTAAAAGAAGTTGTTACTTTTTATTGTTCATGTTATTATACTTTATGTTCATACTATCCACCTTTGGTGAATAGTATAAAATTATTGATTACTTAAAATTGTAATAGAGTTTTTTGTAGCTAACTTATTGGTTTTCTCAGCAGCGTATTTAAAAAAAAATATTGACAGTCATATAACTCATGTTATTTAATAATTTTATATAGTTATGCTTGTTGTGCTGTAAACTTCTTTAACTGTCTATTCATTTCACCTAAAAACTCATTAGTACTATTAGAGATTAAATCATTAAAATTTATATCTTAAAGTTTAAAAAAAAAAAATTATTATCTATATAATTTTATGATGCAATTTTTACATCTCATCTGAACAATCATTTACTCTATATGAGAAAGTGGTAGTTCTGATCCCTCTTGTTCTGATATATCTAGAAAGATCATCATTCAAAGACTCCATGAAAGGGGAAATGCGTGCTTTTTTTTAACCAAAAGATCATCCAGTAAACTCTCGGGGTGGTAGGCAGACTTACTACATATGTGTGGAGGAAGTTGCCTTCCTGCAAGTATCTTATTGGTTACTGGCCTTCACTTATGTTTCACTTTAAGGAAAACCTTCACCAAATCAAAATTACTGCAACCATTCATTGCTAAAATATGTATAAATCTACCATTTTTGAATAATGCTAGTTAACATTTCAGGATCATAAATTTATGGTTCTCAGCTATAACAGGTCTTCACTTATCAGACCACTGCTTTCTTGTCAGAAGGTATTGAGCTTCTGATATAAAAACCTACCTTATTGTCTAGAAAAAAATTAATGCAGCTATTTTTGTTTGAATTAAAAATTGGATTGGCGAGTTAGAAATTCTAAGTTAAGTAACTCATAATCAAATGCCTATATATTTTGATGATATATATTTTTTGAAATAGTGGCAACTTTAATGGCAAAAATGGCATTCTTAAAGGGTTTCAGTGTAACATGTATTAATTTTTACATAGGTTTATTCTTAATAAACAATTATCTTTTTAATCTTAATTGTTTTTATAGTAAATACTTATTTGTGTTGAATAAAAAATATTTGAATACTCTTTTGTAGGATCGGTATCAAAAGGATTTGAATAGTATGTTTGATAAAATTGATGAAAGAAGAATGGTACGTTATTTTTTAATTACTATTTTATTTTATCAAAAATTATTACATAATATATTTTTTATCTTTCCTTTTGTATACTGCTTTAAACTGATAGCAATAAGTAATGAAAATGTTTTATGCATATGCAATACAACCCTTATTATGAATATTATGTGTACATAAATTAAAAGAAAGCACCAATTCTAAAAAATATGCATTTGCATTATATTTAAATTTAAAATAAAAATAAATACAATTGGGAAATTTGTACCTTGTTTCTCGTATAATAGATGCAGGTTTTTTTTTGTTTTTTTTTTTTTTTTTTTTAATTATGGTATGGCTTTGTATTCCACTTTTATCATATTTGTTATTATGGTCTTTTTTCGTTATATTTTTACTATAAATTTTTCAACATACATGAAGTGTGAGCTTTGTACAATTATTATAATGGGAGGTCGACTTGATAACATTTTTACTAAGTAAACCAATGTGTGTGTGGAGGGGGGGGGGTACCAAATCAGTGGGGTGCTCAACAGATTCATATTATGATAGTTGGTTCACTATTCCATACATTTTTCAACCATACCCACCGTTTCAAGATTGAAATTATATATATTTTTTAAGAACAAAGAATAAGTTTATATGAAGATTTTTAATATTTTTCTAGTAAATAATCAAAGATTTTTGTAACTGTACAAATAATAATAAATATCTTGAAAAATTTAAAATATGAATAAATAAATATTTAAGATAGATATTATTAATTAGGAATAATTTTAAAATAATTGTGGATATGACAACTGAATTTTCAAGCCCTTTTCTGTGTTTCATGCAAATCAAGAAATGGAACAATGATTGAATTCTAGGTGATGATTTTAAAATTAAAGGCAAAAATATTTATACTGTTTCATCTAAAAGGTGTTTAACTTTTTACTTATTGTGAAATCGTTAATTTTTAAAAATTTTTGTTTGTTTTGTGCAGAAAAGAGATGTTCCAGATTATTTATGTGGGAAAATCAGCTTTGATATAATGAGAGAACCTGTTATCACTCCTAGTGGAATAACATATGATAGGAAGGACATTGAAGAGCATTTACAAGTATGTTTTTCTATGACAATGTATTTTTTTTACTGCTTATGGTTATTATTGTCTAATTTAATTTAATATATAAATTTAATTTTTCTTTAATTCTGAAGTTATACTTTTTTAAAAACCCAAGATAAAAATTAAATTCTATAAATTTTTTTGAAAATGGTTTTTTTTTTTTTTTTTTTTTGAAAAAAGTAAAAAGTAATTTTACAAACCTTTTTATAGATAGATATTAAAACACTTTTAATGTATCATAAACTATTGAAACATAGAGATTATTCAAATTCTCCTTGTATTAATTTAAATTAGTAGGATAAAAATAAAAATCACCTAAATCAGAGTAAAAATTTCAAAATGAAGACTTTGATTTCAAAATCTGACTAATGGGTCCCGTTGGGAACCTGTTTAAGAATTTAGGAATGTGTATTGATATGATTGAAAAAGCAAAAAGGAAAAACAAACATTTTATCAACAAGAATGAAATGGCAAATGTCCTGAAATAAGAACACTAGACATAAATTGGTTAAGATATTACCATAAAACTTTACTTTATTTGTGTGTGTGTGCATAAATGTATATATATATATATATATAATATACACTTTATCAATCTAAAGTAAGAAATATTTTGAAGATGAAACTAAAATGAAAACGTAACAAAATAGTTTTGGAATTGCAACTAAAAATTATTTGTTATTTAAACTATAACCAAAAAAGTAACAGGAAAAACTTCATAGTATTTAGAGAGTGCAAATGCAGCTACTTCTAAAACACAGATGAATTGAGACAAAAGTATTAAAATCAAGTTAATGGGAAAATCAAATAAAGCAAATAAAAAAAAAGAATCTGGCCTGTAGACTTCTTCAAGGGTTACCCTCAGGCAGGGATTTAAAAAAAAAAGGATTTTTTTTGTGAGGGAATGCAGACAAGAAAGTCTAATAATGATTCCTCGTGACCTGAAAATCCCCTAAAATTAGGCCTAAGAAATATACCATTTTTACAGAAAGGACAATACAAAACAACAAATTAGAAGAAAATAATCACTAATAAGTAAAAATACAATAACAATAAACACTTAAACCACTAAAGAAAAAACAAAAAGGAAAGAACATACCTGCAGCAGGCAAGGAAATTTTAAGCTATCGATTATGAGTCCCGCTTTTTAAAAACACAAAGCTAACGTATTAAGGTGTACGTACACACTAGAAGATTTTTTCTTAATTTTAACTTTAAAAATCCAGTTTTTTCACAGTAGGTCATTAATATATGTTTAAACTCATTTCAGTGCAAAAAACCATATTACACTAATTATTAATTATATAACATTTAATGAGCTAATTATTATATTTTTTGAAACATGATATCTTAAATTCTAATTTCTACAGACACACAATTCTAGATCAAAATTATGCCTAATATTAACCTTTATGTTGTCTGCCTCAATCAAGTTATAAAGATATATAGTTTTTTTTAACAATTTTTTCATCAGCAATGAATAGAAAAATCAAGATTTGCTGTAATTTTAACTTTTAAGTAGCTGTTAAAAATTTATTTCTATAAATATAACTCTGATTGAGGCAAAAAACATCCGCTATTCCATACAGATTATTTTGATATATAAATAATTGTATTAGGTTAATTTCTTGTTGAGTTATGATTGTTGATTATGAACATAGTAGAAAAATATCATTTTTCATAAAATGAGTTTTAAAAAAACCGTAACTAGAGTTTTTAATGAAAGCACCTCAAGAAAAATAATTATAACTCGAAAAATATTTCGAATTTTGACAACATCTTGGTATCGTTTGAAAGCTAAAGGATCAGAGAACATTATTAAGCAATAAAAAAATATTCGATATTTTGAACAATTTTCAGTTTCAAGTGTGTACATACACCTTAAAGGTAAATAATAATTGTAGTCTCCCAGCGCCATCTATTGAGTGATCTAATATGCAAGGAAAGTTCTATTTTTATTTTAGGTAAAGGATTAATCCCAAACCAAACCTTCTTTAATTAAAAAGTTGACATTACAGTAATTTATAGGAAAATCATTTTTAATTAAATTTTTTTGATGCATCAATATAGGAATTTTTGTTATTGCAAACCCTTTTGATCCTGTTAACTTGTGAGAAAATTAGATTTTTGAAAATTTTAGAGTTTAGATTGGAATGCTAGTTACATAGTTTTGTAATTTTAAAGTTGAATTCATCCCTTTTATTGTAGATACGAACTATTGTTTTATCATTAGCAATTTCGATTTTTAAATCCAGAAAGGTAGCCTCAAGATGATTTTTATTTGTTTCTGTTAGAAATAAATCTTTTGGATAGCAATTAGTAACAATATTAGTATTGTCGAAGTTTATCAAAAGTAGGTCATCAATATACCTCCACCCGTTTATTAAATTATATTTAATTATTTCTTTCTCATAGTAATGTAGGAAAATATTAGCTAAAGCACTTGAGAAAGCAGTTCCCATTGGAATTCCCTTAACTTGTTTATAAAAATTAATACCATTAAAAATGTAATTTTAAATAAAAATTACATAACTCTACCCAGTTATTTTTAGGAATGACATTTTCATTTAAATATTCGTCATATATAAAAGTGCAGACCTTTATAAACTTATATACTTTACTTTATTTATGTGTGTGTGTATATATATATATATATATATATATATATATATATATATATATATATAATATGTTTAAAATTTCAGGAATTGAAATAATTAACTTTCTGATCTGTAAAGATATTTTAACTCATTAACTTGTTTCTTAAAAGAATGATTTGATAAATTTTACAAATTCATGAAAGGAATAAATTCAGAATGGTTCAAAGGGATCTTTTTAAATAAATAATAAAAAAAAATGAAAACCAGTTTTGTAAAAAGTTAAATGAATTTAGAAATTTATGGTACTAAAAAATATGTTGTGTACTTATATAAATACTAGCCGCCTTTGGCAAGCAGCCGGTTTGCCAATTTTAATGCTCGTTAAAATTTTAATAATTAAATATTTTATGTAATTCCTACATTAACAGCTTCTTCATCGAAATATTTTAAAACATCAAATCTTGATAGTCATATAATTCACTCATAATATTATAAAGGCCATCAGTCATAACGTAATATGTATCTCTCAAATTTTCTATTGGCTCCTGTAGAATTTATGCTTTAAATTAAAATGGAAATGATTAATCTGCAATTAATATAATATTTTTTACTCAAACAAAGCATTTTTTTTTATAATATGATTACTGAAAACAGAGTCATTGATCATTTAAACTTTATGGGCATTAAAGAGTATCTTTTTTAATTTGTATAATATCTCAAGAATTTGTCAAGAAAATTTTCTCACATTCATCATGAGCAGATCGATGCTCATGAATTAACAATGTTTGATTTTAAATGCATCAAACTCTAAGAAAATAAACATAATTGTTTATCAAAAACAGGTTAAAAAAAACTACTTAAAAAATGATGTACTTAAAACTATGAGCATATACAAAAAATATATAACTAACATAATTACAATTTAATTTAAAAAGCATGCAACTAACCTAAAAATAATTTAAATCAAGTCCGCATCCGTTGAAAATAATTGTCAACAATCAGAACACATTGTGCATGCGTGAATTTTCAATGCCAGTTATGTTAATGCAAATACATGATTTTTTTTTATACAAGTTGGGGGTAACGCTATGTAGATTAGACATTTTTAATTTCCTTTATTCTGTGTTATTTTAATTCAAAAGTACTTCAAAATGAATCTGAAAGATCGATTAATTAACAATGTTTAATTTTAAATGCATCAAGCATTAAGAAAATAAGCAGAATCGTTTGAATCAGTCAAAAAATATTAAGCCTAACCTCATTAGGGTGGAAAAATAAACTGAAGCCTTTCTCGTTTGGTGGGGAAATGAATTTTTTTTTTGGCGGGAAAGTTAGTTTTTAATTAATAATTAAAATTCTAATTCAAAATTTAAAAAAACGGAACCCCAATTGCACGTTCTCGATCTCCAAGGTATACATGTACCACATTTGGTAGCTGTAGGTCAAACAGTCTGTCTTGTAGACCACCAACACACACACATACAGTGGCTCAAAAAATTGAGAGTACATCTTACTTTTATTTGATAAATAAGACTCAATATAAATAACACATTACCGGGAAGTACAAACATGTTTTTATTTTTACACATAACAAATGGTTAGAGTAAAGAGAGTAAAAGAAAGAAAAATCCATAAAAAACTTCTGAATTGAAAAGTTTCAGAAGCATTTTAAATAGACATGCGTAGAATTTGCCTCAAAAAATTGAGGATACACCAATGAAATTTTTGCAATATCACGCATAGAACCAAAGTGTCACTATTAAGTTACATGTCTTTTGGCTCTTAAAATGGCCTCTAAACGTCATGGTACCGATTCGACCAATTTTTGGTGGTATCGAATGATATTTTACCCCATTCTTCCTGCAACACTTGTTTTACAACACTGGAAAATGGAATTTCCATCTAAACCCAAATTTTTAATACTTTCCTTTAGATCGCTGTGACTATATGGTTCATCCAACTTGTTGCAGAAACTTTTCAAATCATAGGCAGAAGTGAAGGTGCTTGGATTTAAATGGAAATTTCATTTTCCAGCAGGACAATGACCCCAAATAAAATGCACATAACATCAAAATATGATGTCTTTTTCATTGTAAACAGCAGTTACACACCCCACCACAGTACCCCGACATCAATACCATTGAATATATGTGGACCACACTTGAAGCAATGATCTAAAAACACAAAATTAGAAACAAACACATTTAAAACAAGTGTTGCAGGAAGAATGTGGTAAAATATCTTCAGATTCACCAAAAATTGGTTGATTCGGTACCATGACGTTTAGAGGCCATTTTAAGAGCCAAAAGACATGCAACTTAATAGTGACACTTGGTTTCTATGCTTGATATTGCAAAAATTTCATTGGTGTATCCTGAATTTTTTGAGGCAAAATTCTACACGTTTTTATTTAAAATGCTTCTAAAATTCTTCAATTTAGAAGTTTTTTTGTTGATTTTTCTTTATTTTTACTCTAAATTAAACCATTTGTTATGTGTAAAAATAAAAACAAGTTTGCTCTTCCCGGTAATAAGTTATTTACATTGAAAGTCGGATTTATCAAGTAAAAGTAACGTGTACTCTCAATTTTTTTGAGCCACTGTACACATTGAGCTTTATTATGAGTATAGATATAGATATGGATTGCATCTTTTACCATTTGAAAAGTATTATTTCTCTTTAGGATTCTCATGCAGGTTACCTTTATTAAAATAATATTGCAAAATGTATTACTTTTGACATTTTTAATAAGTGTAATTGTAACTAATATAAACATTTTAGATATTACAAAATGATTTAAAATAATTTGAAAGTTATTGTTCTGTATTAGGGAAAATAATAAAAACATTTCTTTTAAATACATAACAAGCTGGTTTTTACATAATTAGGCATTCTGCTTGAAAATTTTCATGTTTTATGAAAAGGAACTGCAGATTTTAGCCCCCCCCCCCCTCACACAATTTTTGCCTTTCCAGGTTAATACCTTTTAAATACATCCAATTGGTGATTCATTTGCAAAGAAAAATATTAAATTATGACTATTTATGACTTGGTAAAAATTATAAAAGTCATTATTTTTAGATGCAATTCTTTATTAGCCTTTTTGCATTAGTGGCATTTTCAAAGATTTTCACACACTATTTTAGGTTGTTTTGTCGAAATGATAATATGAAACAAAATAATGAATTGAGTGAATGGGAAAATAAAATAGAATCCTATTGCTTTGAATGTCTAAGAGTGTAAATTGTAAACTTTATATTATTTCAAGAATAATATGTAAGAAATTCAATTTATCCACGTTTTGAAAAATTATTTTTTAATTACTAAAAGTGAAGTTTAAACACTAATTTTAATTTCAACTTTTGAATTGCATGGGGTTCTGATATCTATACTTCTCAAGTTCTAGTTTCTGTGACTTAAATCATTTATTGTTAAGTTATATTATCATGTGAAAATTATGTGACTAAAATAAATGCCTGCTCAATTAAATTTCATTAAAATCTTTTGAAAGAATATCAGATCCAAATGCTTTCCTGCATCTGTACCCACCCTATTTTCTACCTTTAAGGATGCTAAAAAAATGAAATTTTTCTTAATCATAAGAAAATTAAAGCTATTATTTAATGAAACCTTTTGTATTCATTTATAGAGGTTTTATTTCATATATATATATATATATATATATATATATATATATATACACTAATTTTTTCAGAGAGTTGGCCATTTTGATCCTGTTACTAGAACTCCTTTGGTTCAAGAGCAATTGATCCCAAATCTCGCTTTGAAAGAAGTTGTTGATGCGTTTATTACTGAAAATGAATGGGTTGTTGATTATTAAAATTTTATCTTGTTTTTATTTCATGAACCATTTGTATGATTTGAAAAAGATTAATGGCAATTATACCTATATAAAAGTATGGAATTATTTTTAAAATTATTAATTTTTTAGTCAAGTTATTTTATGTAATTGATTTGTGTTGTATATGCAAGAGTTCTGAATTATGTTCCATTTTGCTTATATATATATATATATATATATCATTTTTCAGTATATAACTAGCATGGTGCATAATTTTTGGTAGTTTCTTGAATTCTAATTGTACTTATTTCATCTTTAATTATTGATAAAAAAAAATGTTGTGTAAATAGAAAGTATATTTTTAAAAAATTGCATTATGTCTTTCTTTTAAACTAGTATTGGCAGTACCGTCTTTTCTAAAAAATGATTTGACATAACTTTCTTTACATCTATTCTAAACTTTTAGTTTCTATATAATTTTTCAGTGAATGATGTTAAAAGTGAAATTAATCTATGCATTAAAAAAAATTGCAATATATGTTCTATATAGATTGAAATAAAAATATATTGTTTAGAAATAATTTCCTGTAAGTCAAATATAAATTATTTTTTGGAAAATAGATGCTAAAGTTACAAATGTGCATATTCTGCTGAAAGATTCATGTATTTATTCAATTTAAATAATCTAAATATTTTATAGAATGATCATAGTATTCATAGTTGCTTATAACCAGTTTTTATATTATTAATTAAGAATGCAAAATATTATTTAAAAAAAACTTTGTTACTGTAAAATATTTTGGTAGTGAAATTATTTTTTTTTTCATAAAATTAAAAATAGAGTTTTTATTTTAATTTTCTACAATAATTTTTATATTGTTTGCAAATTATTTTTTTCACAGATTCTATTTAAACTTTTTTAAGAATTGCTTATAAAGTTATCACAATTGTTTGCTTAACAGAAATAATTTGTTATTGATTAATTATCTTACAGTATTAAGAAACTATCAATCAATAAGCTTTACTGAAAGTTTCTTATTATTCATATGAAAACTCTTAAATGAATCAGCAAAATATTATGCTTATGCTTCAAAGTATTATGTTTATTAACACAAGCAAGTTGTTTAAAAAAAAATTTTATTATTATTTTACATTTTAAGTAAAAAACACATAAAGTCTATTTTTTATAACTTGTTTGAAACTTATTCAAGATTGTCAGAAATAAAATTTGCAATCCCCCCCCCCTATATGTTACTGCTATTTGAAACTATCCTATCAGGATGGTTTAAATAATAATAAAAAAATTCCTGATATTTTAAATTAAAAATTTCTCAGGATACTACATTTGGAGTTTTGCAAAGGCAATATTGAGAGGACTTGTAAAATTCATTTTTTAAATGAATTTTTGTGCATGTTATAGTCATTTTCATGTTGATTTAGTATAAATAAAAAAATTGTATTCTGTGGTTTATATTTTTAAACTGGGTGTATTTTTTTTGGGGGGGGTCAAGTATGCTTGCATAATTGATATTACATTATACAAGATGTCTGGAAATTATTAGATACAATATAAAATTATATAAAAAAATGAACTATTTTACATGTACAGAGAATTAAAAGTCTTTTCCAAGTTATGCTTGATTTTACATCATGTTGGGGAAAATAGGAAATACTAATTTAATGATTAAAAATATTTAAGAAGTATTAGAAAAATTAATATAATAAAAGAATAATGTTAATACACATTTATGAATTAAAAATGCATTTAATCTAAAATGATACCTCAATAAGTGAATATATTTTATGGAATTACATAGGGGCAAATCTTCCAACCTTAAGAAGATTGCACTCTCTGGATTCATTTAAAAATAATTGTTTTTATATAAAATTTTATTACTTAAAGACTAGCAGTTGCACCAGTAATTAAGGTATTGTTTGAATAATCAGATTGGCAAAAAACTGATAACTCAACTAGACTGGACTGGTAACTGATTCAGAATATTGATTTAAATCATGTATTATATGCCAATAAGTATTAACTTGGAAGTTGCAGTAAGTAAAATATAGGGGATCTAGGGACTAGTTGTAACAATATTTGGGAAAATGTTTCTATTTTTAATTTCTCACTTATAAATACTTTTTATATAGTATAATTATTTATTTAATATATGCAAAAAAGAAATATTTGGCAGTTTTAAGGATTTTTGCACAATAAATATTTTTTTCAAAACAAAACAGCTTATAATTTGATCCACCCCTGAGACAACTTGCAATAACATTTTAAAATAATTTTTTTTTTTGCTAGTATTCTTTTATTAATTTAAATAAAATAGACATCTGCTTATTATCATTATTTGAACTAGTGACAATGAATAATATCAAGTGATTTAAAGCAAAAAAAAAAAAAAAGATAAATACATTTAAATAATCAACATAAAAACAAACAAATGCCAGATATTTACCTCTCACAAATTTGAAAATTAAGTATTATACTCATCTTTCATCATCAAGATCAATACGGGTATCTCCACAAGCCAAGTAAAACTTTTTTTATTCCAGAATTTGGATTCGAATTCAAAATCCTCTTTTATATTTTTCTTTTTCCTTTTTGAATTTTTTAAGCTTTCCCTTTTCTTCTTGTTTCCGTTTATTATTAATTATCTGCTCATATTCTTTTTCTAATGCATCTTTCTAGGACATGTCTATAAGAACGGCAGAATTTTTCCCCCTCACCGGCCTTTGTTAGAATTTTTAAAGGTGGAATGTTGAAATTTCTGTTATGATGATCCGATGATTATAGCAGTTCAAGACTCGAAACCCAAAGCCTATTCTTAAACAATTTCAGATTAAAAAAAATTTTTTAGGAGAGTGGTCTATGACATATGATGGCGTAAAGCAGGAATGGTCTTTTTTTATGTAGAAACTTTTGATATTAAAAAAAAAATTATGTGTTTGTTTTGTTGAATGTCATTGCTTGGCTGAGAGACATTGCTTCAGTAGTTCTCAAAGACACTTCTGGATTTACTAAATCATTCAAGACCAACCATTTCATTTTTACGCCAGGAAGAAAGTATATCCTAAATGTCATTAATTATTTGATAATCCAGCTTTTTTATCGTCAATAGAAGCAATCCAAAGTAAATATCCACATATTTCAGCAAATAAGATATTTTCTCTTCTTCTGAAAATGCAAATACTAACCTGGGCTTAACATACCCAATTGGAAGGGTAATATACCCAATAAATGGACGCTTTTCTTTTTAATATAATATGCAGAAACGTGACAAATATCGAATAACACAACTGCAATTGAATACTTATATTCTCCCCCCCGCCCCAAGACTTCAATTGTAATTAACTCTTATACATCTCCAATCTTTGACCGTTTATATTTCCTTTTATAGTTCTTCATTCTAAAGCAAGGAAACAAGGAAAGCTAGATTGAATCATTCAGATTTATAATTTGTTCTGTAATCGCTTCACTTTCACCTTTATTACTTTGTTCGATATATTATGAAACATATCATTTCTTTGCAAATAATAATTTTTTTTCTTTCGATCTACAACTGTTTATGAATTATTTTAACAAAAATAAAGTTATTGGCATAGTATCAATTGAAGCAGAAAGTCTAGCTACACAAATCGAAATGCGAGTTACAACTTGTTCCAAAATTTTATTACAGCCTACCATCGTATGGATTTATAAACTAATAATGCATTTATTAAACAAGGTAAAATTGTATTTTATAATGATATATAAACAAAACAACTAAGTTTTAAAAAATTTAAGAGATCAATTTGTCTTAAGTCCAAATTTACGAAGGGAAAAAAATTCCATTAACAAGCTAAAATATAGCCCATACACAAATTTCTCACTGCCTGTTTCGGCAGAGCAATAACTGAGCTTATTTAATAGATCCAGTCATAAAAATCATGTTTAACAAAATTTCTCATGAAACATTTTAATAATCATTGAGTAAGTTACAACTTATTCTTGTTACAATTAGCCCTTAGCTTCCCTACATATATAAGGTATTGTTTTATAAGGCGTTTTTAGAAGATAAAATGTTATTGAAGTTTTTTTATATTGTTTAAAAACAAGAATTAAGATATTGTGTACCATTATATACCAAATTGTGTTCTTAAATGTTTAAATGTTACGATTTTTGAGATTTTAAAGGATCTGCTATTGTTTTTTGGACTTTTTAGAGATCTTTGGTTTCATGGAGGTGTATACCGCAGCTATAACACATGGGTTAGAAACAACAACAACCACCACCAAATTGCAGCTTGAAATATGCTAAAAACTCAGTTAAAGAAATTTCTTAATTCAGTAGAATTTCAATAGATGGATATACATATATATTTTTTAATTAATCATGCTAATTTTATCTACACTTTATTTGATATCACACATCACAAATCAAAAACAATTTTTTTACTGCAGATGTTATACTGTCAAAATGTTCTACTTCGATATTTTTCATTATCAAATAACATCACTTCATTATTTAATTTCCAGTTAATATGAATTTTAACATAACTTAATCATTTCCTACTTTATTTTCCATATATTGCTAAATATTTAGCCTGATTTCCTTCTGTCTATTCCAAATAATATTTGCTTATAATTTCATATCTTACATACTCAGATTTTCTTTCATCATTTAGGCGTAGTCTCTCATACATTTGATGGTTTGGCTTTTGTTTATTCGCTTAATATTCAACATAATTTTTGGGTGATAAGCAATTTTCTACTTCTGTAATTTTATCTTGTTTTGCAAGTTTACTGGAATAGGAAAACAAAAATAAACATCAATTATAATAATATGTAAACACATTGTTATCAGATGTTGAATCTTATCTAAACATGCTTAGTGCACTTCTAAATTAAGATAAATTCTTTTTCTAAATAAATATGTGTGCATTGGTGGTATTTAAATGATGCAAAGTTATTTCGTAATCAACCTAAGTAAATTTTAAAAATAAAAAATACAAACTTTTGATAAGATATAGATCTTAAAACAAACATGATTATATCTCTTCATTTTACAGTTTACTACAAAACCAGTACTATTATATGCAATTAATCTTAACTTTTTTTTTTAAATTAGTGGTCACTAATTTTCACTTTCTTGCTCAAAGTAGAATTTAAAACTTATAGAGGCTTTAACACATAACAGTTATGAAATATTAATTTCAAATATTTTTTCTAAAACAGATAATATGTAAAATTCGCATATTTTTTTAACAAAGGGCTCAATTGCACTGAATGGTGGATTGTGTAACACTATTTATCAAACAATTAAAATTCTGGTGATTTGATGGTTTATTCTTTGACAAAGAGAATGAAAGTATAAGGCATTAAAAAATAGTTTAGGATATGGAATCCATTAATTTATAATTTACTCCAATAATTATTTTCACACAATTTTGATATAGTACAAAGTCAGTTTTTACTAATTACTTGGCTAAAAGAATAACTACACAATCAATTTACATAAATATAATTTTATTTACAAAAAAATTCAACATTTCCATTTGTGCAATTAAAAGGAGCAAAATTATATATAATATGAAAATAAATTTTATCAAAAGGAAATTGTTGCTTCTATATTAAATAAGTAACATAACTTTAAATACTATTCATTGATCATATATATTTTCAAAAATAATAATTTAAGTTAAAAATAAAATTTCCAAAAATATTTTAAGATAACAGAATATCACAGAATTCTCAAATAGTTATCCTTATTGTATAAATGTGGTCCCAAGAGAATCGTAATAAAGCTGAAAGTTTGTCCAGTTTTGTTGCATTTTCTCAGAATTACTTTTGACACACTGACAGGCGAGAAACTTTTCTTAAAAACAAATTGTTTATAGTATCTGTAATACCTGGTAAATCAAATATTGTTGCTATAAATTCATCCAAGCCTGATCTGAAAGAAATTTTTAAAAATACATGTTTTAACATACAGTTATTAAGTTATGCTATATTCATTGCATATATATATATAATTTCATTGGAATATTATTTTAAAAAAGCTAAATTTCTAATATAAAAGTCTATTTATATATTAGAAATTGGACTCATATTCGATTTAATATTGCAGTAAATAGTTTACATTCTGAATATAAAATGAATTTTTCTTTTTTCTCTTTTTAAATAATTATACAGTTTGTTTCTATTTATTAAAAAAAACTAGAACAATATTTCAGATAACTGTAAAAAGTAGGGCAGGGCATGCATATTGAAATCCAACTTAGTTTTTATGTTAAAACTAATTTAAAACATATATAAGAACATATAAAAAATATTTAGTAGTTATTAAAAACTATTTTTTAGTTAATTTAAACAAGAGTAAACAAAAGGGGAATTGCATTATTAAGAATCTGAAGGGTGTGGAATTATAAAGTATTTATGCTATAGCATTTAACATTAAGTAGAATACAGAATCAATAACATACTGAGAAAGAACATCTAAAGCAACAGGAAGCTCAGATTGAAAAAGAAGTACTATTAAACGGCATGCATGTACCCTTGGTGCTTCAAACGATGACTTTAGAAGATTTGATACTATAATTGGCAAATGATGAATCTAACAAGAAAATTCAATTATTAATCTAAAAATTTATTGTTTAATAAACAGTTCATACAAAAAAAATATCCCAAATACAATATGCATAATACATTGAGCTTGAATTATAAATAATACATTGAATCACATACAAATTTGAAAAATAATTTTACAACTTCCAATTAGAAAATATATAATAGAAAATCAGTAGAAAAAAATATTTTTGAAATAAAAAACATTTTATATTCCTTTAAAACTTTTTGTTTATATAAAATGTATCGATTAATATTCATTTTTGACGTTTTATTTAAATTCAAAGAGAGCCTACATCTGCAGGATAATATTGACACATATCTGAAAATAAATTAAGTTTACAGTTATGATGTAAATAACAAATATTACTTTAGCTCCATCATTTTCAAATCTAATTAAAATTCTGAGTAAAAGTAATTAAAATATTTTAAGATATAGTTTAAAAAATTATTCCAAATTCTAGTTTCTCTCTTTTTAAGATTTAGCAAGTACAATTCATTTTTAAAAAAATACCATAAAAATAAAATGAAAAAGCTATAGTATAGCAGCTTTAAGTATTTAATAAATTTCACTACAAACTATATAGCAGCATTTATCCCTATATATTTATTGGCATCAAGAAACAAATAGTCACTTTTTTCCTTTACATTAAATAGTATATAAAGATGACTGGCAATTTTTTTCATTAAGAATTTATCAAATCATACAGATGAGAGTCATTTGAATTTATCCCAAATATCTATACATTAAATAATTATCAAATCAAAGAGAAATTTCTTGTTAAAATGTTTGTTTCTTTATAATAAAATGGTTTATTTCAAAGAGAAAGATTTATTTATACAAATATAGTTTAATGAACTATAGTAAAGTAACATAATTTATGATATAAATATTAATTTAAAACTAAATCAAATACTTACCATATGCAAGGCACTTGAAGAACTTTCTGCAAAATTTGCGAGGCCTCTTCCAATCTGAGACAGCAATTCTTCATTTTCTTGCTTAACACATGCAAGCAATCCACACATCCCAGTTATGTAATGATTCATGTAATTCTGTGATTGAAAATAATTAAATGATAAAAAATAGTTTATTTCATAAATTTTTGAATAACTAAAAAAAATTTACAAGTGCAATTTATGTTTGCAAACATTATTTATTTCTATATCGAAAACAAAAGAAATAACATATCATAATCACCTCATTTACTGATATAGCAAGATTTGCTACAATACAGGCAACGTGAACTAAAACACCTTGACTAGAACCTTTTAATAAAAATAATAAAGGAAAATGTCTTGAAACATCCTCCTAAGAGTAAAAAGAAATAAATTAGTAATCAAAGATTCGATATAATTTTAAAAATTTCTAAATTAATTCCAATGAATAATATTGCATAATTCTTGTTACATGTAATTAATGAGCACAAAATTATTTTTGAGTTATAATTTTTTGAATATAATTAAAGTTAGATGTAGCTAATGAAAGTTTAATGGTTCAAGCAAAACTGAACACCGCAGAACTTAAGTTATATAGATGAATATAAAATCAAAATGAAACATTCCAGGATATTGAAGTATAGGAAGTTCGTCAATTTTTTGACAAAAATTATTCTGAAATTTGTGAATGAAGATACTTGATTATAATAGCATGTTTCCTTAGTTTAAATAAAATTTTAAAAATTGATTTATAAATAATGGAAAAATAAAAAACAATTATTATAAATTATGAAGAAAAGCACAATATTTTGTTTAATTATCTAAGCATTCCGTTAATTCAATATACATGTATACAAATGGATAAAAATATCTCATTGTTCTGTTTATTTCTTGTTGATACGGAGGCTTACATTATTTTTCTTCTTTTAAAGGACAAGTTTATTATTGTTTTATCATGTTCAATTTTTCATATTATATATTAAAGATTGTATTATAATAATTTCAAGATTTATAACAATATGAATATAAAGAGATTTATAGTTAAAGTGAACACACTGATAAACTGGTGGCATTTGATGTCATAAGGTCCTATAAAAAAAAAGATAATCTTATTTTTTGAGCTAAAAATCATGGATGAAGACAAATATTTAATTTTCAAATAAAGGCAACACTGAATTATTTGAAAATACTTGTTCCTTCCTCCCAAAAATTTATAAGAGACATCATGATTTATAATTGATTTTCTATGTAAAGATAATCAACTATAAAATGCATTCTTTAAATGAGATAACTAGAAGTTACAATTTCATAGCTGTATTTATTCTTTATCTGATAAAGCAAAGAACAAAATAAAAAAATAAATTTAAAAAAAATGTGAATAAATGGTATTTAATAAATGATAAGCTACTCTATTAAAATTGTGCTCTTTACATTGCCTTTCCATCTCAGACTTGTGTTGTCTGCCATCGAAATAAAAGAAGGAAAAAAAAATCATGCCCAGAAGAAACTTTTACACAACTTAAATTATTATTATTTTTTATTAAAATGAAATAATAAATGCTGAATAGTATCAACAAAAAAATAAGAATTAACATATTTAAAAAACAATTTATAAACCTATTCAATAAAAAATTAAAATAATGTTGAGGGAAAAAATAATATATTTAGGGACAGAAATGTTAATTGATTTAGGATATACTTCTTTTACCTTGATTATCATTTCCCTAAAGGGAAGAGATCCAGCAGAAAAATACATTAAAATTTTGGTAACGCAGGCTTGCATCTGAAATTAGAATTTGTAAAATAAATACATATTTAAATATTTTACTTTAATAAAAAATATTAAGTGATTTTTATCTATTTTAATATAAAAAAAGTTAAATATTATCCTCTAAACATTGTTAATTAGATAAAATTTGTGCTTATGCAAAATTGCAAAGACAGCAAAAAAGGAAAGGGGAAATCTAAATGTGACTGAATTCTCTAATCCAAAGAACTGCAACATAAAATTTTAGATTTAATTCATTGATTCATTTTATTTTTAAAATTTGCTCCTAATTATATATCAGCAATAAAGTGAACACAAAACATATATGTATAATATTATCGCAATATGTATAAATCCAGAACTAAAATCATGAAAAGTTGTAAAACACATTATTTTTGTGAGACAAATACTCTTGTAATAAATAATTGTAAAATATATTTTTATAAACTAAAAAAAAATATGGAAATGAGATTGGCACCACTAGAAATACTTCAAAGTTATTAAAGAAAAAATATTAAAATTTTGATTAATTTTAAATTTAAAATCTAATTAAAGTTTGAAAAACACATTTTTAATGAGCATCTACTATCCAAAAATTAGCCATTTGCTAAATTTTCTATTCAATGGTCTGCCCCACAGAGAATTTAAAAAATATTTTTTTTAACTATGCATGTTACATGATGCAATTTACTGATAAATGCCCTTGTTAAAATTATTGCATCATGTGTATACATATGATATTCAGAAGCTGTTTTGGCAAAATAAGAAAGGTAATAATAAATATTAAGACAAATAATATTTAACTCAGAATCTAGATCACATTCTATTTTCAGGGGGGGGAGCAAATTGCCAAACTGTATTTATTTTAATCAGCTGTCACAGCTGTTCACTGCTCAGCTTAATGGGAACTATATTTGATATTTTAAAAAAAATGTATTTAGGTAAATGTTAAAAAACATAAATTTACTTAAATATTTATATTTGATCTAGTTTATAGTTGCTGTTGATTTGAACTTTCATATTTACTTATCACCTTCATTTAGCTTTTTTAGTTCAAACAATTCAATTTGAAATTTAAAATAACCAATATTAAACATTATTTTCAAAATTTAAATTCAATGCATTAGATGAGAATGATGGTAAATAGCCATTATTTTCCAACTTACAAAAGTTTTTTTTTAAAAAAAACTTCATAAACCTTCTTTTTTATAAAGTAATACCACCAACATAATCTATAAAATTTATTGCTGTTTTTACCATCACATGAATGCAAACATTTCAAACAGAATTAATAAAAGTACAAAACATGTATATTTTACTATTAAAATTCATTTAATAAATGTAATTGAGTCTATTATTCAATTTTCCCATTTAGAATGAAATTATATATTATTAAAAATATCAATCAAAAGTTCAAGGAACTACAACAAATATTACTTGTAAGTCTTCATTTTCTAAAGCATCAAAAAGTTCTGAAATGATTCCTCTATGATTCTGCAAGAAAAAAACTTGTTAGGTTCTTTTCAATTCTTAAAATTGAGAGCAAGGAAAAATGAAATAACAATGATATGCAGGTCATATACATATATATATATATATAATGATAAAAAATCAGTTCTTCTTAGAATATAAACTGATATTAAATAGAGATAGCAAACATATTTTAACAGAAATATTATTATTTAATACAAAAAAAAATTCTATATCCGAGTTTAATGTGTAAACCATACAGTTTTTTTAAAAGTAAATCTTATAAATCTTCAAATAAATAAACTGGGGGGGGGTTCTACAATGTAGAATAAAATCCATTTTATAAATTTAACAAGGAATTATTTAATTTTCACAGTCAATCTGTCTTAGCAATTTTTATAGCTGATAGTTTCAGTTAGGAAAATATTCAATACAATTAAATATTTCTCATTCACATTCATCTACAGCTTTAAGGTGCCATGTGGTTTTCTTTATAATAGTAGTTCAATGAACAATAAATTAATTGAATTCCCATCGCTGACATGACAACTGTAAAAAATAACTGATTGAATGCAGATAGCAACCCAGAGAAAAAAATAATTCACCATCCATTTTAATGACTAAACTGGCACGGTATGAGAAAATGCTTTCTTTATAACAAGAAACATTCTCCCTCTAGTCCATGAAAATGAATCAGTAGGCATTAATCATACTAATTCATCCTAAAGAGGTGTTAACATTTGGCTTGCTGGAAGTGACTTTGGTTGTGTGAAATTTGGATATGAAAAGAATTATGCCATTTTAGAGTTAGCATAAATTTATTCTTGAGACCTTTAAAATTGATCTAGGAGTTAATTTAACCCTAATAACACATACTATAATTTCCAGCTTATAACATCACTGTTCCATGAAGTTTCATAATTTCTCTTTATGTTTCCTGATATTTCCCATTTTAGAATATAATACAAAATTAAAATTCTGAAATAAACATAAATAGTAGAAGTTTAAACTATCAATACTTTTCTTTAAAAAAAAAGAAAATTGACTTTAAAAAATTTTTAATTAGAAGATAACCATAATAAGATAATATTTCAAAACTTTTGTTTTATATTGAACAAAATGGGAGCAGGGACCTTCAAGTATCAAAAAAATTCAAACAACTGTGGTGATATGTAGATTATTATGATCTGTGCAGGAAGCAACAGCACGAATGTTGTTGGAAACATTTCTTTAATAATCACATTCACACACTTAAACATACACTAACACAAAGACAAGACATTCATGTGCGCAGCTTCGCAGTTCAGCATCACATCTCATTCTAATTACAATCGCAATGCACTATGGGATGACATATGGGATGGCCTAATCAGGCATCACCATCTAGTATCCAAAAGAGAAGATAAGAGTAATGCAACTCCTACACAACTAAAATAACTCTACTATGAAAGAAGTGAAAATGCTATATGCTGTATTGAAAATAATTATGCTAAAATGAGTTTTCCTTCATCCTTTAAAACTTGTTAAGGCTTGTAAATCATTACAGCATTATAAGGTTTTAACATATTCTTCACATTAGGTATAATTCACTAAGAGCATCCATAGCCTACAAGCCAGAGATATTTCAATGTTTGTTACATATTCAAATTGAATCTGTTATTCAATAATGCACAGGCTAAACTATGAGCACTTGTGGCAAAGGGAAGCAAAAAATTAAGTGACAGGATTCTATCAAATCTTACTATTCAATATACATACCTAGAAAAATGAACATTTTGAGAATTTCTATGATGTGTATTTTTAATAAGTTTCAATATAAATTCCACTTTGAGAAATCTGGAAAGCAACTTTCTATTATGATGGTTGTTAAAATATCAGGTGTAAATCAGAAGAGTTGACAATCAGATCAATCGAATACAGATATTTTACAAAGAACTTAAATCAAGTGGTCATTTTACAGATATGCTCTAAAATTAAATTTTTTTCAAAACAATAAAGTCTAATTTATCTACTTTATTTAATAATCAAAAACTTAAAAATAAAGAGAACATTCCAAAACACACTTTTAAATTTAAAAAAAATAAATTTCAAATATACAAAATTCAATTCAAGTGAAAAAAAAAACTTTATACTATAAATGACAAAGAAATATAGCAAGATGACATTAGTTGACTTTAATGAATTAAACTATTTGTTTTTATTCATTTAAAAAATTTTATGCATTCAAAAAATTTTTTATGAAGAATATACAATTATTAAAAATCAAACAATCAGAATTTAAAAAGAATTTATATTTATTTTCTTGCAATTCTGAAACATACAGCATTTGAGTAAAGTATTACAAAATGTATTATTGAATTTTATAAAAAATCATATAACAGTACAAAATATTCAAAAGAAAAAAAAATTGTAGCTGTTCAAAATGTAACTAAATAAATTTTTAATAAAATGTAGAAATCTACTTACAAAAAAAGAAAAGTGATTATAAAAATGATTGTTTAAAATATAGGTTATCTTATCAATTCATATCAGTAATATTTAATATACAACAACATGAACTAAAAACAGAAAAGTAAACTGACCTTCAAAATAAATTCATGATATTCAAAATTACACACTAATAACTGAAGTACTCGAGATGCAAATACAGAAATCACACCAGAAGAAGAAACAACCACAGCAAGTAAAGCCTCAATCATACCTTCTTTTAACACTAATGATAGAGAAAAATTTACAAAAAAATTCATTAGGGAAAATGAAAAGAAAGCAACAAATATTCACTTCATTTCTACTCAAACCATTTATTTAATATTAAGTTTGCTAAAATTCTATGTGATCTTACCAAATTGGAAGCAAAAACATATTAACAAAAAAGTAACAAATAGATCATTTTAAGACACAAATTATACATCAGTATTTAAAAGTAAATGTAATTTATACATTTATAATTGAAATAGCAATAATAATAATAATAAATAAATATAAAAAATATATATAAAAATAAAATTTAAAAAAATTACCTTCAATTCTTATGTTTGCATCCATGCAAAGCAAATTCAAAGTGCTTAAAGAATCACTAATAAGTTCAGTGCAGTCTGAATTAGAAGATAAGAAACTAAAAAAAGAAAGAAAGAAATTTAAAATCAATTCACACCTTTCAGTTGCCAAACATTCATTATTGAAATATTATATTATAAAAAAATGCATAAACTATATTTAGAAAAATAACTAAACAGCATTTAAGCAAAGTGTATGAAAATATTGATTTATCATTTGAAATGTAATTTTTATAAATAACAGAAATTAATTCTAGGCAAATGCATAAATTGACACATTTTTAATGCACAATTATTATATTTAGGTTTAAAATATGCTTATAACACTATTGTTTAAAATTAAAGTAATATTTACTTTAAATTAATTATCACCAGAACTACTGGACAGACTTTATTGAAATTAGTACTATGTATATATAAATATCATAAAAGAGCACTAATACATAAACTAGACTTATCAGCATAGGAATGCCTAAACAATAATTACAATGCTTAAGAAAATTAAAAAGCAGAAGTAATAAGGAATATAATTTCCATTTACAGTTATACTAACTCTAACAATATGAATTCATATTGGAAATAAGGTTTGAGGTAAATGCCGACAATTATGCAGAAATTCTGTTCCAAGGGTTCTCATTTGGAAGAGCAATGCATTTATACTTTGCATATTTATCTGTTGTCATGGTAATAACAATTAAGAACTTAATTTGTTAAGCTCACATTACTTTCAATGAATAACTTTATGGAATTTTCCAAAATATGTCGTGATCCAATTGACTATTATAAAATAAAGAAATAAATACTACTTTTGAAATTACATCCTAGATAAACAATTTTATTGAACATCTTATATTTATTGTAAAAATTTTCTTTCATGCATAGCAGAAAAATCAGAGCTAGTTTGCAACAACAGATATTTAGAAAGCATATAATAGATTTGTGATTTTCTAAAAATGGGGAGGGACTGTTTACAATTCTAATTTTGTGAATAAGATAAATTTATTTTTCATAGAAATCAAAGTCATTATTTTGAAAACTGCATTTAGCATAAAAATAATTGACCAAACAGAAAGGCATATATACAAAATTTTAGTAATTTGCAATAATTCAATATTACTATTTGCATATCCCTAACTATAAAATTAATTACTAATTCAAAACAGAATTGACTAAGGTACATATCTCTAGAAAAAATTATCATTAAAATTGGAATCATACAAAAAATATGAATGAGAAAATTAATAAAAACTTCCTTAACTTCTGAAAATTAAAATAATAATAATAATAATAAAAGGCAGGTGTCTCTGTTTGAGTTTATTATGGCAGAAGAAGAAATTTTTCTGATATTATTATATTCAAGAAGCAATCTATAAAATGATCATGCTTGACAAAAGCATTGTAATAAATACAACTCATATGAGCTGCAATTTTTTAGAATTATTTTGCACAGTCATAAGTAAAATCAATACATCATATAAGTAAGAAACAATGCAAACTTCATTGTTTCATTCAAACTATGGTATTTAAAGTAGAATTTTTTACTCATTTCCAAAACTCATTTAAAGATCAATATACAATTTAAGAGTTACTCCCTGATAACTTTTTTCCAACACTCTTAACAATATTGGTAGTAAAATCTAAACATTCTAAGTAACATCTAAACATTTCAGTAAAAATATATATTATGGAAAATCTAATTTGTTAAGTTTAAAATTATATAAGAACATAATTTTTTTTCCTTAATCAAGCATAATAAAAGTTTGTAAAAAGATACTCTGAAACAAATACAAATAAAAAAAGAAAATATCAAAATAATTACTTTCTGAATATTAATTTGTAAGTGTGAGTAACATTGATAGCAGCATTAAAAATCAGTTGTAAAATTAATTTTTTCAAAACAAAAATTATGAAATTTAAGCAGGTCATGAACTGTTTTTAATCTGCATTAAATAAAATGAAGAAACTATAGTATAAATAAATTGAATACAGAAATCAATACCTCTATAAATATAATTCACTAACTTACTTTTTCAGGACCTTTAAGCACCCTACTTCCACAAGAAATGAATTGAACATCATACTCTGAGCTAAGCAATGCAATGCAGATGCTACAGCAATCTACAAAGATTTTTTTTAAGTCTAAATATTTGAAAACAAACTAATATTAAAGAAAATAGCAATTTAAACTAATTTAAAACAATTATTTTATATCATACATAAAATGAATATTGAATTCAGGGTTTTTGATATAATTATAACTTTGAAAACATGTTACATAGCATAATAGAATTTATACAATAATTTATTTACTTTAAAAGTAAATCAGAGAAAGAGAAGAAGAATTCTTTTTTCATTCCCTATATATATAAATAATTGAAAGTAAATATATAATAAGCAAGCCAATTCAAGGTTTATATGAAAAACGAATGGAGGGAAATACTTTAACCAAGTTACACTTGTAATACCTTTTTTACTATTTATTTGTCATGTATAAAAATTAATCAAACAATTTATGAACTTTTCCATTTAACTATAAGTAATTTATAAAAATTCTCATATAATTCCAGAATTATTTTTTAAAATATGTAATAATAAGGAAAACTATTCGTGTTCATTGTAACTCCTTAAGGTCATACATAATTTAAAACATTGTATCAACTCTCGAGTTTTCTTGAATTTCGTGCACCATCTCTTAAAGGTCGCTCACAAGTTTTCTCATTTTCATGCTTATGATAGGTAGCATTATGATGCATTTCATGCATTATGATAGGTAGTTATAATGATTTAAATAATAGACAAATTGTCTAAAAACATGCACTCCTTGACATATGTTTTAGAGATTTCTATGTGTTATGCAATGTGTTAACTATATGCTAGATTTAAATAACAGCAACAACAATTAGTTTTTGACAAACCTATGCAAAAACTTAATTTACTGTCTTTTTTAAATTAGAAAATATACTGGCTTAATAACAGCAGATCTTTGAGTCTAGTTTAGCATATATAAGCAAAAGATTATTATTCAGATAATATATTTCAACATTAATCAAAATTTTCTGTTTTTTTTAAAGCATATTTAATAACTAAGCTATTTTCAACAAGCAAATAATGTTTAAAAATATAAGAAATAAAGAATTTTTAAAAAAAATCTATTTCATATTGCAACTTTTCAAGCCTTTTGATGCTGTTTAGCATTATTGGAGTAATTTGCTTTTAATAATCAATATATGTAATCAGTTCTACTCATAAAGTACTTCCAAATTTTAAGATAAAAAAATGAACTAGTACAAATATATAATGAAGGATTTTAATTGACTAATTTATGTGAAATAAATAACTTAATGCCTAACTAAAGTATAAAATATTTAAGTATAAATTTAAGTATTAGTCAAAATTTAATTTTTTTTTCACCAACAAATTATAATATGGGCTAATAGGATAAAAGTTCACCTTAATTTTGTCATTTCCATTTAAGGCTATAGATAGCATAGTGTTAATTCCACCACATTCAACTACCTGTAAAATTGAATTGTTTTTCAGATATTAAAATAATAGGAATAATGCATTTTATTAATATAGCATAGGATATATCATAAAACAAGGAAGATATTTTTGTATAATTTAAAATTCCAATCAGATTGGATACATACAGAAATATGATGGTAATATTTTTTCTTTTAAATTCACAATTTACTCAGAAAATATTTGTTTTTCTTTGAAAATTTATCTAATAATTATTTATTTACTACCTTGCTTAAGCCAGCAGTATTTTTTAGCATACTAGATAGACCAATAACTGCTTCATACCTCACTTCCTTTAAAATAAAAATAAAAAATATTTTATCACAAAAATGAAAAACTGCACATTAAATTATAGAAAAGAGATATCAACTTCACACTTACTATATCAGAAGACTTTGCTTTGTTCATTAATTCTACAATTAACTTGCAGTTATTGCATACTTTTTCAGGTTCATTAATACCAAAATGAGGTAAAGAAATCTATATAAAAAATGAAAAGATAATGATAAATAAAGAAATAAAGAAAAGAAAAAAGATTGGAATACATCGCATTTATTTAAAAAATACGATTATAAATTCATAAAAAAAAAGATTTTAACTTTTTAGCATGCATGTTCATCAACAATAAATGGCAAGTTTACTATATTTCATATTAACCCTCAAAACAGGTATTTCGATGTAGCAACAAGATGTCTTGAAAAGCATGTTGCACGCATTTTAACAGAAATTTGGTTTGCACGGATTATTAATTAGGGCATATACTGCCTGAAGAAGGTTTCAGATGCATTGTAAAGTGTTTCTTACCCCTTTAAGTTTTGATATCTTGATGAATTGGAGAGAAGTCAACACAATGAATGTTTCATGGACATTTAAGGATGACACAGGATCTGAGGGCTTAGATTCCTTTACGTATAGGGCCTTCAGATGGTGTCTGTGTTAGGGAGGGAAGAAGGGTGAGAAGGAGAAGAAAAGTTCAAAAAAAGAGGGAAAGGAATTTTTCCCCAATTGTGTGTGCCATAATGGCTCTATGGGGACTTAAATTGAAATTGTATTTGGTTTCAAGTAGTATTAATTTGATATGGTTTACTTGATCAAAATATTATTTTAAAGTTGTAATAAATTATTATTCATAATGTGGTTTTATGCTCACTTGTGATTAAACATTGCATTGAAGCATTAGGGACTCAGAAGGGATATAGGTCAAAAATTGCTATCGATATATAGTTAAATATATTAAGAAAATATATT